>VZTB01012979.1:3084-22859 GCA_013397245.1 Thryothorus ludovicianus | reverse complement strand
GGGGGTCGCGGCTGGGGGCAGCCCGCAGGCGGCGGTGAGGATGAGCCGCGGCGGGGGCCGAGGGCCGTGCTCCGAGCGCACAGGGAGGTAAAGCGTCTGCTCCCTCGCCGGGCGGGATGGAGACTCTTGGCGCTGCAGAGGACGTGTTTTATGAGGAGGAGGAGGAGGAGGAGGTGAACTGCTACGACTTTGAGCCTCTGCCGACGCTGCTGGAGGATGAGGTGAGTGAGGCAGGTGCGGGGATGGAGCCGCCGCCCTTGCGCTCACCTGTAGTGCAGCGGCCCCGGGCTCCAGGCCGCGGCCCCAGCTCCGCTCGCTGTCCGTGTCTCCGCCGGCTCCTCCTGCCCCGCGGTCCCCGCAGCCGCCTGGGCTCAGCCCGTTCCCGTGCGCCTTCTCCGCTCTACAGCAAAGTCATGGCCCTCGAGTGCGGGCTGTCTCGTCACTGCTGTCGTAGCCCTGGGTTAATGCTGTAGTCGGCAAGTGCGTATGCTTGTCGCGCCCGATCAAGGGACATCTGCAAGGGCAGAGCAGTTTCCCGAAGCTGCCAACCACTTTTTTAAAGCCGTATATTGCTGCCCTGTGCTAAAAGGCCTTTGACACTGGGAAATAAAACCCAAAAATATCGAACTGTTAAATCTGTTTGTTTAGTTGTTATGCCAAGTAACCTGTAGCTAAACCCAGTTCTTGTCATCACATTTGTCTGATTCTGTTATTGTTTTTGCCTTTGCTTTTTGTTGCTCTTGCTCATTTTTGTGTCTTTTCAAGTGAAATGTGTTTCTTAGCCCCTTGTAAATATTGGGACAAAATGTTTGGAGATTTTTTTCCTTTTTTAAGTAAAGGTTTGATGTACCATATGTGAGCTGCTCATTCCCTGAACCAAATCTTGCAAACTTTATAACTTACTATGTCAAGAATCCATGCTGAATCAGGAGTTAAATGCAAGTTTGAAAATGCAAAGCCCCTTTCAGCTTTCCTTAGTCACCCAATGGCTCGGCAGTTTGGCTCTTGCATCGTCTGTAGTGTTCAGACTGGCCTATGCAAAATCTAGGAGGAAGGTGGTAATGGCCTTATTTTTTACACATTGGCTTAAATACTTTGAGTATTTTCTCAGAATGGAGAAGGCTAAGGGTCAACTTTTCTGTAGAAGAAAGAACAGGGTCCATTCTTCATACCTGCTCAATTTATACTTTGATTGTGGGTACCCACGAGTCTTATCTATTGAGTTATTACAGAAACCTAAAGAGTTTCAATATTTTTCTTGGGAGAATGAGCATGACCTATCACCGGTGATTAGATAAGTTAATAAAAAAGAGCTGCTTTGAAGAGTACTCAGTGCTTACTCAGGCAACCTGGTGTTTTTCTTCAGATGTGCTGAATGTAATGGATTGCATTTGCCACATTTTCTGTGATTCTGGAATAGATTGTTTTGAAGTTTGTGTGAATTATCATGGCAAAAAGGTGTCAGAAGGCTGTGAGTGCTGTTGTACTGAACTGTGAGCTGCTTAGTCATTTAGTGGTGTCTGCTCTTCTCCTCATTGTACCAAGTATAAAGAATGATATTGGCGTCTGATGCAGGTGGTTTTTTCCCACTATGCCTGAGCTGAAGAGTAGAAAGTGCTAAGGATGGAAATGCTAAGTTTCAATTTCCTCTCTTTACTAGAAATTTCTTCATTTCATGCTCTTTAATATTTGATTTCAGAATTTTTAAGAAATGGTCTGTGGCCAATTAATTTTTTTGGCACCTATGAGCTCTTAATTATCTCTGCTTAATTATATGCACCTGAACTGTTTTGTACTTGCTGAAGAAAATGTAAGGTAAAACTGAAGTGAGAGGTTAAGCATGGTTGCCTGACCGGTTTACTTTTTGTAGTTCTTCGTGTTAAAACCAGACACTTTAAATTATAACCCGATACAAGTGTCTTTTGCTGAAAAAGACAAAAAAGGGATGTCAGCATCTCTGATATTTACCACATTTGAATGAAGCAACTTCCGTGGTCCAAAGTACTGAAGCAGTTGCTCACCAGAAGCTTCAGCTTGCCAGAACTTGCTGTGTTACAAGTGTTAAAAGGATGGTTTTTTCCACAGTGATAACTTTTGGTCTGTGGTACTTCAGGGATACAAGCTAGTCAAATGCAAGTCTCAGTGTTTTCAATGCTTCGTTCTCTAGAAAGGCCTTGCTTAGCTGCAGCAGCAGCTTTAATAACTAAGGTCAAAAAATGTGATCATTTGGCAAATATGTGGTTTCTGTGAAGTAAGTAATTTACTGTCCTGGAGCACTGGAAATAGAAAGACTTGCAATACAGTTGTGGTGGTATTTTGCTTTATCTTTTTTTTTTATGCTAGTTTTATTTTCACCTAGCCATCTACTGCTTGTGGAAGCCATGGAACATTCATAGGACTTTTTTCCTTTTTCCTTTTTATTTTTTCTTTTTCTATATGACATAAGTTTCTCATCCCTGGGAAGGAAGATAAACTAGGCTTATCTGACATTAGATCATTACCTTTTGTTTACTTCCCAAATAACCACAAAACATAGATGTTTTATAGATTTGTGCTGATAATTATTGTCTGGCATGGAGTTCAGCCTCAAAATGTAACCCAAGAGTTCTCTCAGGTCCTTATTGTGACTGGAACGTGGTATTGGGGCTGTCTTAAAGATTGCAAGTTTAATTTTTTCATGTACATTCCAAGTTAAGCTTCTTTTGTCCACATGCACAGATGAAACTCATAGTTTTGCATCTTGATTACTGAAGCCTTCTTTTATTTCTCTGTTGTGGCAAATGCCATCGTGTCACCTAGCTGGAGGCTTCTAGGAGAGTTAAAATAATTACTTGTTCATTGTTTTAGAACTTTTTTTTTAATACTTTTTGCTGGCCATAGAATAAGCAGTGAGTCTCTTCTTTCCAGGCCTATCCCCATCCCACCACTCAGTTTGGTCAGTGTCAAAGCCTAATGTTTGTAGGAGAGCTTCTTGCCATGTGTTTTTGTTTGCAGATAGAGGAACCTCTGTGCTGCTCTTCATGCTTGGAACAGCTTCCCTGTGAAGATGTGCAAAGCCTCCTTATCCACCTTCAAACTCTGATGGCAGCATTACACAATTGTAAAAAAAAAAAAAAGATTCTGTGCTGAGATCTTTTGCTGTTCATTATTATGTAGGAATGAATTTGATGAGGCCAGGAGCTATGATTTGTGCTAGAAGGGATTGTAGTAATGCTGCCATTAGTAAATCAATCTGCTTCTAGGCCTTGTCTATGAAAAATAACACCATTGAAAGGGGAAGTTAAGTTTGCCAAGTAGCAGTGGGTGTGCTTTATTTTCTACCTCATATTTATTTATTAAGCATTATACTTTAGGCTAAAAAGCACAATACACTTTTGGACTGAGGATTGGTTCTTATTTGAAGGATATTATGAAAGAAGTGCTTAATTCTCTGAAAGACATGTTAATGAACTGTTCACCCCTTCTGTATATGGTAACCCAGATATCACTGATGTTCTCCAGTGCTGAAATAGGTAAAGAAACTTACAACTGTTCTGCAAGAGATTAAAAGTTTAAACCACAGCAGTTTTCTGAGCTGTATGATACTTCACATCCTCTTCTGATGATGGTGACATACTTCCTTTTTTCTCTACTCTAAGCAATGTGTACCTACGTATTTCATTGAGGGTATATTTAATATCACAGAGAAGCATAGTGTTTAGTCTTAATTACTTACATACAAATGAGAAAATACTGAGTAATTAATAGTAATTATAGCTCTGATACAAAGTAACTTCTGTAGATTCCATTTTTGTTACCTTATTTTTCCTTATAGATGAAATTGATTGTTTGTTTGTTTGGGTTTGTTTCCTTCATGCCTTTAATTTTGTGAAAACTTCTGTACCTGTGAGTAAAGTATTGGTTTGTATTCCAGAAATATCCATAGAGAGTCTGGTTGCTTTGAGCCAAAAGATGTTCTGAACATCTTGACCAGGAAAGCCACTTTAGGAACACATTTGTTTGGGACTGGACTCACATCCTAACTGTGATAATAGGGTCAATGCAAGTTCAGGACAGCAACTTAGAAACTTAAGTCCATGAGCTGTTTTGATCACTAAAAGCTCTGGATGTATTGGGGAGACCTAGGACAAAAAAAAAGTTTGGTTTTAAGTGCAAGTATAAAAACACTTTTCCTGTGGTGTGTTTGGCTTTTCAGTGTTTGTTAAATTGTCTACACCACTAAACTTCACAACAGCACCATTCTTAAGCCAGGCTAATCTAAAGGGTACCTTTTCCCAGATCACAAATGGTAGGGAGAAGTGCTGTGAAGAGAATTTTTAACTAGTTTATGTAAAGACACTTGGTAGAATTTGAAAGGCGCGGATGAAACAAAATGTTTTCATTTAGTCTCTTGGCTTTTACTTCCAAGTGGTCTGTTTCCTTTGATGCAGTGTTTATGTAACTTACATATCTCCCATAGTATTTTTTTTTATGTTGGCATACTGTGATATCTTGTTCAGGTTAATTGTCCTGCTTAAAACATCTCTATGTTAAGAGCAAAGTCATGCACTTGGTGTTTTTTGGGGTGTTAATCAGTGTCCTAGAAAGTCTGAGAACTTGCTGGAAACGTTACTTGTAGCCAATTGTGTCAAATGTAATCTATGGTACAGACAGCAGTGTCATGAAATCCAGGGTAATTTATTAATTCGTATCTTGGCAGGAGAATGTGTCCCTTGCTGATATTTTGTCACTGCGGGATAGCAGTCTTACTGAGCAAGATATTTGGGCAATTTGCCTGGAGTGTTGCCATTCTTTGAAGAGCATTGCCCATTCTGCAATCTTCCAGACACTCTGCATCACTCCTGACACTTTGGCTTTTAACACCAATGGCAATGTATGCTTCATGGAACAGCTCAGTGGTGAGTATTTGTGTTTCCAGGCCGTTTGTTTTAGAACTGTGGAAATTCATAGTGAGACACTGCAGTAGAACATTACATTCTATTTTTATGACTTACAATTAAAATAAAGATAAAATAAAACTTATTTGGGCAGGGCTGTGTATATGGACATGTGAAAATACATGTTCAGTTTTGCACTTGATGAACAAAGACTGTTCTGAATTTGCTTACAAAATTCTTCCTAGTTATTTTAAGACTTATCCAGGTGATAAGTCTTCTTTATGTCCATTTTAAACACACAGATTGTGTACATGTGTGCACAATCTACCTTTGTAGAGCATATCCTTCACCTCTTACAGATCTTCTGATTTCATGGATGTGTTCAATTTCTAGAGAAGTCTAATATTCAGCATATCTTGGTGATTGTGGCCATAAAAAATTGAGCAATTCTATTGGATATTTGCTATTATAAAGGGAAATTCTCTTAAATAAAGGCCTTTTATTTTAAAGCTCTCTATTGAATAAAAAAATATTAATTTTTAAAGTAATGATTTTCAGACTTGCTAAGTATTGGGACTGAGAAATTAATTTTAATATGCTAAAAATTAGTATATAGTAGCATGGAAGATGTTCAGATATCATAGCAGAAGAACAGGGATTTAAAAAAACTTCTTGTTTCAGTTTAGACAAAAAAGCATGTTATGGTTACTGTTCCTTTCTCATATGATGCATCTCAAGATGATGGGTCTTAAGCCTTTTCATGATTTTACAGAAGAGTAAAGAAAACCAAACAGCTCTTACTCACTCTAGGGTACTTCCAAAATTATGTTGGCTCATAACTAGGAGAACCATTCTAGTCTAGATATAGACTAGTCAAGTTTTTGTTGTGATTTCTTTAACCTAATTTATTTTTAAATCTGTCGGGATAAGTGTTTATTCTTTTAGGCAAAATCTAGATAAAGTATTTAGAAAAAATACTAGAATAAAAATTATTTAAGGTAACATTGCAACAAATGAATATTTGTTGCCTCTTTAGAATTAAAAATAGTATTTCATAAATGGAACATCATAAAATGTAATTAATAAAGATGAAAATATGTCTTCGTAATTGTTGTGATATTTGTTTTTTATTCCTTAAATAGACATGAGACAACTTTTAGTTCTGTATTAATAGGATAATGTGGAATCAATTGCCTTTATTTTAAGGAGCTTGTCATACTTTGAAATTAAAAAAAAATGAAAAAGAAGCTGGCTTTGTATAAGCCAAGGGTATATGAAAGACTTGTTGAAGAGCATAAATCTAGTGGATGAAAAATACCCCTCAAGTAAGAGCTTTGCTTGTAGCTGGGAAAGAGAAAAATCAATTTCTTCTTAAATGTTTTAGTCTAATTAAATAGCTGGCAAACAATTGATCCAGGAATGCTGTATTCAAGTACTTAAAATGTGGGATAACAAATTCCTGTGCAAAGCAAATGTATAAAGATTTAGTTCCCTGAAGTCATGTTAGTCTCTAAGGAAAAGACTTTCAATTAGTTCTCTTTAAAAAAAGGTGTGTTTTCCATAGGAATGCAAAAACGTTGTGCTTATGTTCTACTTCTCTCATGCTCCACTCTGGCTCTTTCTCTCAGATTTTATTGCTGTTTGGTTAAAATATAGTTTGTTAGGTAGGCACTTGAGGAGGTTGTCCTTTTTGCTTCTCTGCAGTTGTTGCCTGTGGATTTATTTTTCCAGAAGATGATGATAACCTCTGGATTTGCTTTCCAGTGAGAGCAAATGAACAGCCTGTCATCTCTGCTTTAGCAGCAAGTTCTGCTTCCTGCAGGTTCTGTGCTGCTAAAGTGACAAACATTCAATAGGATGTTCTGCCAAGGGGTCTGATACCTTCTTGTCTCTTCAGATCACACAAATTCCCCTTGTAGACATTATATTAAAAGAATGCAGTGAGCTGAACCAAAGTTAAATACTTGGACAGCCTTTGAAGTGTTCTATGGAAAGAAAGGGAAAAGATAGTGGGGAGATAAAAAGGTGTAGTAGTTTGCAGGTAGGGAGATAGGGGAGAACAAAACATCTGTCCATTAGTTCCCTTTCTCTTCTGCCACCTCTGACCACCCCCAAAATCAGAAAAAAATGTGGTGCTGGGTAAGGAGTGCAAAATTTCATAACCCTGTTTTTCAGTGGGAAAGTACATTTGGGAATGTCCTGAGGAGATGTAAATCAGTTTCTGGTATCTGGCTAGTCAGCCGTGCCATGTAGCTGCAATGTCTGAATATGCAAAAAAAGCCCTCTCTGCTAGTCTTTGCATATAACTGGGTTTAAGAAAAACTTTACATTTCACTTCTAAAGTACAGGCACAAAAGTTCTTTTAAAGCTAAAGTTATAATGATTATGCTGTGCCTCTGAACATACTATTTTTTTCTTCTTGTTGAGAAGGGAAACACAGTTATTGCGTGTAAATCACTTCAATCATCCTGACTTCCCAGAAGGATAGATTAGATGAGTTGGATGTGTATGTGGAGAGTAGGTTTTTTAGTTGTGCTCATTTAATTCCTTGATGTTCTTTACTGGGTTTATGTGACATAAGTACAGTGTGATACTGTGTACCTGCTTGGATGCAGAAACAGCATCAGTCTCTCATGAGATGTTCTTTTCTTCTTTCCACGTCCTCACTCAGAATTGGCTGCTGCAGTAGCTCAGTTCTCTGCTCAGCAGCACGTGTATGGGGAATTTACTTCCTCTACTCTTTTATCGTAAGTGAAACAAACTGAGCAGAAGGTCAGGGTTCTAAGCTGGCCTGTAGATGAAGAGGCAATGAGCTGTTCAGACTGGCTTGATCACCCAGGTCTGTAGTGAAAAATAGTGAATGAAGTGTCCAATTAATCAAGTCAAACCTCTAACCACAGCTGAGCCACACCAGTTTAGGTGATAACTGGGTCCAAACAAAAATGCCTGAAGGCAAGAAGTGGTTAGACATGTGAAATTTATTTCTTTACAGGTGTTTAATCTGTTTTGTTTCTTAGTAGGGAGGTTATGATACTTTCTTGGAGAGAGTTTGAAAACAGCACTTTACTTCCAGCGCTAGAAACATGGATAACAAGTTCTTTGTACATCCGATAGGAGTGAACCAAAATCCTGCTATGCAAAGTTTCTTTTGTATCAGATGGGAGTGTATCACTTCATATCATCTAGTTGCTTTGTGGGTTTTTTTAAACAAGATTACTAATTTCTAACCTGGTATGTTTCCTTTTGTTTTCAAAGATGATCCAGAAGGTGCCTTTGTTCCACCAGAATTTGATATCACCGGTAACACTTTTGAGGCAAGTTCATAAATTTTTCTGTAAAATAGAGGGGGAGGTTAATAGTTTTAGTTCGCTTGGCAATACCAAATGCTCAGCATTCTCAGTATATAATTTTAGAACATATAAAGATTGTGAGTTGTAAATGGTGCTGTTTAGGTATGTTTTGTGAAAATAAAAAGTAAACCTCTAATGCTGTATTAATTTTTGGCACAAACATTTGTTCACTAAATGTTGAAATGTGAGAATCTATTTTGGCTGAATAATGTTGCACTAAACCACAGCTGGCCTGTATTATGTTCACTGGTACCCTTCACTGGTTACATTGCCTTGTTTGGGGACTAGACATGAACTTTTATGACTAAATATAAAATTTGTTTGCTATCCTTTTCGATAAAATAATTCAGGGAAGGGTAATCAGCAATTTTATCTTTGATTTAATGAAGAAACAGATTACTATCTGTTGCTTTGCAATGCACAAATGCTCTACATTGTTAAATTAAATTAGATTTAAATTGTTTATACTAATTCATTAGCCTCCCAAGCCAACCATCTCATTGCATGCTACAGGAGCACTTGCTTGCTTAATATCCTTTTTCTTGATACGCTATTTTTTCTGGCACGTATTCTTAGATAATTCAAATGCTTTAATTATCAACACATTTAATTCAAGGTATTTGTAAAAAATCTGATTCTTTATAGTTCTATACAAATATCTTTTGCTTTTTATAGTTATAGCCTCCATAGTCATGTTTATAGTTCTCTGTGTTTCTTGATGGGGGGAGGTGGGGAGGAGGAGGAGAAGTGAACCTTGAAAGTGTGAAGTACCACATGTTAAATTAGACTGATAAGCCAGGAAGGGTGGTAGAACAAAATATGAGATAGTGTAGTCTTTGAAGGTTAAAGAGGCAAAATTTCAGTTGTTGCTGTGCTTTATTAATGTATTTACATAGGTCAGCAGAGCTCTAGTGATTTTATGCTCACTCTCCTCCTCATCCTCATCATGGTTTGTGGGGACTCTTTATTGTGGACAAGGATTGCTAGGACTGCATTGCCTGTAAACTTGATGACTATAGAAGCCTTTTTATTCAGATGTGATTGAGGAAAATGAGACCCAAAGATGACTGGTTTTTGTTTCTTTATTTTTGTTGTGCTTCTGAAGCTGGACTCAAGATTTTACACAAATATGTTCTCCATCCCTTAACAAGCTTCCAAGACTTGGCACAGAGACGCTTAGATCAATGAAAGATTTATGGAATTATTTGCTCTTTTGGCTAACTGATTTTCCCCCAACCCTTTTTCCTTGTCTAGAAGTTGCTGAACTTATCTGTGTAAAGTAAATAGGTTTCAACCACTGAAAGAGGTTCAAAGACCAAGAAGGTGGAAAAAGGTGAAATAGGAATTTCACTTTGGAATGGGAAGGCTGTGGTAATACTAAGTGACCTGAAATTTTAGTTCCATCTGATAGACAAGGCCATTGTATTCCTTTTGGATAAAACACATTGGTGTACAGATTTGTTGTTTAACTCTTCTCTTTGGGCAGCATATACAAGTGAATCCCAATACCAAGCACAGCACAATCAATTAAACAGTCAGTGAAAGCTGTTTGAGTCAGGAGTGGCTCTGAACATTGACCCTTTTACTCCTCTTGCAAAGGTCAATGAAGATACATGATGGTACACATTTGTGTGGAAGGAAGTGGACATGCTCTGCCTTGTCTCTTGTGATGTGGGATAAGAGCTGGGTGCACTGATTTCTGCATGTTGCTGCTATTTCTTTATCCAGCAAGTTGGGAAGCCTTCCAAAGCAGGGAGAGCAGTGCTATGACACTGTCCTGTTGCCTCAGCTGTTTTTCACTGACCGCCCTAGAGCACCACACAAGACTGAAAAGCAAGGGCTTTCCTCTGCATTAAGGCAGAAATTTATTGTTTTACTCTGGAATTTGTGTGCATTTGGTCAGACATCTATGGGATTCAAACTATTAGTGGAAATTTCAAAGCTTTACCTCTTGCCACGTGTAGAGTTTGGCTGAATTTTTAAGTGCTTTAGTACCAGACCCACTTCTGCCAAGGATTCCATGCTGATCTCTGCTCATTTTTACTTTTGCAGTTTCTAAGACTTGGAGTGGATTAATGCTTATGTACTCGTTTCAAGGGTTTTGTAATATTGTAATGTTCCAAGTTGGCCATTTCCTTCTTGGTGATAATATTTCAAGTTCTTCTCTTTCCCAAAAATATTGAGGCTTTTTTCTATCCCCTTACCCCTATTATTACCTTCTGCTATTACAGTAGCAGAATAGTAGTGCTTTATATACATCTCCTGGCCTGTTGTGCTTTCTCAGTATTATAAAGTTCTTTAATTACAATAAATTGCCATTTTTACAGGGGTGTCAATTCTCTTGTATTACTGCTTGCTCCTTCCTTGGTGATGACCTGCCTTGGTTCTTCTTTGTTGGAGTGTTTTTGCAGCTGCTTGGTCTGCTTTGTTTAGAATAATGATAAGTAATGTTTGCATTGAAACTGTCTGAATTCAGTATAAAGAGAAAAAAATAGTTTTGGTACTACTTATTATATTCAGGATGATATTTGATGGCTGTTACTCCAGTGTCAAAGCTTGATTGATTTAAAATAGTTACGTCAGCCAGAGGTTTTGCTTGATTTTAGTGCAACCTATTTTGTGGCTTCTAAAATAGATGCACACAATGAGGTTTGTTTGGCTACTGGATGACTTCTTCCTCTTTAAACTATTTTTTAAAAAATTCTTCAATTAAAACTACAGTTATTTCAACAAAAGATGTTTTGTTTCCTGCTTAGTGAATTACTGATCCAGACCTCTAATGGTATTGTGACTCCAGCCTAATTAGTTGCTAAACTTAGCTGGCACTCACAAGCACACAAGGGTAATAGACACAGGAAACAAATTGAAATGCATTATTGTCCTGGTGTCTGAAACAACACTCTTAAAGATGTCAGTTTCTAGCTGGAATTTCAAATAGCAAGAGATCTAAAGCTTTGTCCAGATGACAGTGCACAAGACTGAAAAGTAATTGATTTCATGTGGTTGGTTTTAGACTTGTGCCTTGTTTCCTGACCTGCTCTCCATTTGTAAAGTAGGAATAATAGCACCAGCTTCAGTTACTGTTGAGGACTGGAAGGTGGAAGCCTGCCCTTCAGTTTCAGTATCAGGAGTAAAAGAGACTTTTTAGAGAAAAGCATGGTTAAGAAGGAATTAGCTGTGAAAGGGGCTTGTGGTAGTGACAGTGAAGCTGTACTTTCCATGATGACTTTAGTGCTGCCACAGTTCCACGCTGTGGGCTTGGATGAAGGATTGCAGATTCTGAGCATCTGAAGAGACCTTGAAGTCACTGTGTGGTTGGAGTGGCATTGAGTAGGCCAGTTCTGGTATGTTCTCCTCTCCTCTTCTGGTATGTTCTCTTCTCTTTTGCGTGGGTGCAGAGCAAGGCAGAAAGGCAGCCAAGCAGGTAGTGCTGGGCTCTAGGACAGCACTGAACTAAACCAGAGAATCTCCTGCCTCTCTTTGTGTTAGTTTTTTTCCTCTAATTGTGCTGTCTCCTTACAGACTTCCATTACCATTGTGCTCTAGTAAATGTACTGTTAGGAATTGGTGCTGCAAAGAGAGAGAGGAGTTATGCTTTAGAGTTACGATCCATGCTGTAACTGCCAAGAAAAGGTGAATTTCTGTACAGTACACTTATTATCATTTGCACTTCTCTTCTTAATGCAGATACAGGCATGTGATGTAACTGTGCTCAGTAAGTTTTCAGATGTGACTGAAGCTGCCACTTGTCTGCATTGGTGGAAAGATTTCAGTTTCTGCTTTTTCTCTCAGATGGAAGTTGTACCTGAATTTGCTATAGCAAGTAGTGACTACATCTTTGTTCTCACTGAATCTTGAGCTAGAAGTCACTAAGAGACATCTTTATGATTTTCTACTCATCATGCTGTAGAGAACAGCAAAGAATGTGAATTTTTCTATTCTTCAAAGGAAGAGACTGAGATGCAAAAATACGTATTTGAGGCTTCTTTTAAAATTTGCCCTGATTTTGCCTTCTAAATAGGAAGAACTTTAGCCTTTTTCCTGATGAAATGATTCCTATTTCATTTTCTTGCCCTGAGCAGTAGAGTGTTAGACATGTGAAATTTGACCAATGGGAGGCTCAACACATATAGTTAAATATTGTTGAGTTCATTAATAGCCTTACTTCTATCGCTACAATACAAGATTGCCTCAGGTTAAAAACATTGGCTGCCTCAAACCAGTTTCAAATAGCTATTTGTCTGCATCACAAAACTGCCATTGAGTCTCACACAGAGGTTCATTGATGTGGAACACCACATTTCTAAGATATGAGCTTTCAGTGAGATGAAGGACCGATGTCCACCATGTGTGAGCTTGCATTTATAATCTTTTAATAATGTGGCTATTCAGTTTTGCTTGTTCTAGTGAACCTTTGTAATAGAAATCGGCGAATTTTGACTCTTGTCTGGTTTTTTTAATCTAAAGGAGATTGGGTAATACTTCTGGTAATGACTTACTTCATTATTTAGAGGTGATAAGATGCAGTAGCATCTGTGTGTGGCAGGATTAAAACCTTCAGGAATTAAAGGAACTGAAAAAGTGATACAGAGTTAAATACTACCTTGAAGAGAAGGAGGAAATATGGGTTAGAGAAGGGGAAGAAAGTGAAGCTCACACTGCCTCTTTTTCTCATCTAGATCTTGTTCTTGCTTTTATGTATCAGGACAGGAGTGGGGTGTGCTGATCTCTCACCTGTGAGAGAATCATGACTGGAAAAGGCTGAATGCTGTCACTGTCTCTGTTAGAATGTCATGACTGTCAACTTGCAGTTCTCAGTAGACTGCAGTTGATTTATATTATATAAAAAACCCAAGTGTTTCAGCAACCTTAAAAATAAACAAATGTACATGAAGTGGTGGAACTGCTACAAATAGAAAAGATACAAAATAAAATGTTATTACATTGGTTTTGAATACTAAATTTTTAAGATTCATATAGCTTATTCCTGTAAAATGTGACAAGGCAGTTGGAGTGATAAATGCAATATATATATACAAATATTTTGTGTACCTATAAATGCATGGGTTGAAGTGTAAAATGAAACATAGTGTTCTGCAGAATAGATAAAGAAAGATTCAGAGTCTGTGTGTGTATCTAATTCTCTGTGTCAGGCCTACTGAAGAAAACTGAGCAGTTTCATGCTGCAGTATTACTCAATAGCTGATCATTGCTAACCTAGTGCTCCTGTCCCAGCTGTTGGTCCTTCTCAAAATGTGAAAGCCTTCATCTTTCTCCCAAATCCAAACAGCAGACAGTATAAAGAAAGTCTTGTCTTTGTGACTTTGCTCGACTTTTAAAGCAGTAGCTTTGAATGCTGTGAGATTATCTCTATTGTTCTATTCTTTCTTTTGCTCTCAGTGCAGGATGAAAAAAGAAAACTTTTTTATGTTCTCCTAGAGGGATTTTTGGTTTTGTGTTTATCTGACAGAGGAAGCAAGTCTTTTGAAACACCTAGAGCCTTTTTTCTTCAGTTCTGTTTCCCTTAGTTTCATGTAGCCTCCCCTTGAGACTAATTCTATCTAACAGCAGCAAGCCTTGCCATCAGCAAATGGTAACTTATCTCCTCCTGCAGTCTAAACCATTCGATCTTCTGAGCATTATTTAAAGCTGTCTTTTCCTTCAGTGACAAAAATAAATTACTTTCATTTGATTACCTCTGCCTCTACTGTGATGTAGAAGAGAAAATGGAATCTTCCAGTTCTTGCTTTTACATCACTGTCCCTGTTGAGGTTCCTTTCGGGAACTTAGGACTGAACAAACACCCTTTAGTTGCTTTACACAAAGTTTACAAAAGGAAGAATGAGGGATTTTTTTTTTAATCAGTCTTTTTTGCTTGTGTAGTTGTTTTTTTGTTTGTTTAGGGGATTGGGGGGTTGTTTGTTTGTTTTTTCTTTTAATGCCTAGGCTGTCTTAAAGTTTATGATTTGGTTACCTCAAAAACCTACAGCTTGTCGCTCAGTCCTAATGGTGGGATTGCAAAGTTGTCATATTGGTCTTTGCTAGCAAGATTTTTGAATATATTGTCAGTATTTCTACAGTTTTGCCTTTAAATCTGAAACTCCTTTTTAGAGTGACTTATTTTTATTGGAAATAGTCTGTCTCCTAGACAGAAAAATGTCTTTAGAAGAAAAATGACTGTACAGGTAACCTGGTCAATGAAAACATAGAGAATTGTAGGTTTCTTCCTTATTTGGCTACAAGATTCCTGTAAGAAAGCCTTACTAAAGTTAAGATATATAAATTTTCCCCTAAGATATCTGAAGGTTATTCCTTGATGTACAAAATAATATTTTAATTATCTTGTATAAGAATTCTTGTTTTGTGAGGAAAAGATTGGGAGTGAAAAGAGAACTTTGTCTTCTGTCTTAAAACGAATGGCTCTTGTAGTTGAAATTTACTTTTCTTGAGGCCTGGAGGGCTGTGTTGGATAAATTTGTAGGTAGTCTCAGTCATGGGCAAAAAAACTATGGAAAAAAGGTTGTCTTATGTTACACGTGCACAATGTCATAAATCTCTGGGCTGCTTAATGCTAAAGATATTTTGGATCAGTTATTTGTCTCCAGCCTCTTCCATATAAACTCTTCTCATTAGTACCTATACTTTCTCAGCAATGGATGAAGTTGTATTCTTTAGTCCTCATACCTTTATTTGTCAGTTTCTGGTGCTGCTGTTTCTGTTTCTCATTCAAACTCATTTCTTTGAATGGTCCATCATCATGCTGCTCTTACTTGCAGAACTTAATTTTCTTTGGTCCTTTCCACTTATTTCTGTCATTTGCTCCTTAGAATGGTTAACAATGCTGTTGAAGTGTAAGCCTGAACCCTTAAAGACAACATGGAATTATTCCTTATCATTACTTTTTATCAAAAGATTCCTCTTTAATTAATTTATGTCTGTTTTATGTGGATATTCAGGTCACTAAAAGATCCATGATCATTGCTACAGTTTATACTCCCTAAAATAATGGCAATTAATTTTTACTATTTGCACAAACTGAAAATAGAGCCATTTTATCAGTGTATGAGCACATTCACAAATACCACTATTTCTGTAAGGTTCAGGAAACTATTGACTTAGAAGTAGATGGTCGATGCCTTTCTAATCATCAGATAAAATTTCAAGACTAGTTCAATTTCCACTGTGAATTAGATGGTTGTAGAGGATTAGGTTCTTGAGATTTAGTCAACAGAGCCTTTTGACAAAATGGTTGTCACTCACATGTCAGTGTCCTTAGTTACAGCATTTGAGAAAGCCTTAAAAGTGTAACTGCAAACATGCTTCTGAAGCTGAGGATAGCATCTCCTGGGAAATGTATTGAGTGTGACTTAAGTTTTCTTAAAAAAGCTTGTAACATATTTTAATTAATCTTTGTATATACGTATTCTAGGATTCTTGAACTTTTAAGCCCTTTCACCAAGTTTTAATATAAAACAAACAAAACCCCAAACAACCCATCAAAACCACAAGCCAACAAACAGAAACCCCCAAACAAGTGTAAAAAGCCCCACAAAACAACCAAAACCCCCCAGGAAACTTCTCCTTTCTCTCAGCTGCAATACTGCATCTGTGCTTGACTAGAGAAGGAGCAAGGTTTACTTCTGCAGAAAACATTCCCCTGTGAAACAATCAAACTAAAACCATAATTAATCTGAAACCAGCCCCCAAACCTCACCAGGCAAATGTTTACATTCCTGTAATATACAATGGGAGCTACCTGTTCCTTGGCTGCTTCTGTCAACTCCAGCTGTTCTGTGAAAATTGGTGTTTTGAACATTATCATAACAAGATATTATTCAGAGAGGTAAATACAGAAATGTCTGACCAGATTTTTACATTTTTTTTAGTTCATCTTATATATGATCCTGATAGGGCAAACAATAGAAATCCATGTAGCTAATTTCGTTAAGGAAGAGTTAACTTGTCATTGTACAGTAATGAATATTTTACATGTCAGAGTCTGGATGTCATTGATTCATATAATGGTAAAAGAACTGGGATGCTATTCTAGTGTATTGGCCCATCATGTTCTTAACTGGAAGTGCTGCAATTTAATTTTTACCTCCAAAATGCAAATAAATAACCCTCAATACAGAATGGTGTGAGTGCATTACTCAGAGTGACAGATTTTACCAGTAGGCAGGCACTATCTCTTAGGTTTAAGATTAAAAGAATGTAGGGGCTTTTTTTTTAAGTAACAAAATTCAGTACAATGAGTAACGTTGTATTTGCCATAAAATGTAAAAAAAATAAAAATCCTACACTGTTCAGAGAAGACAGAGCCAGTCTGCTCAGCATGCATATAACTGTTTCTCAGGCTTCCTTGTTTCTATGCCTACAGGGAATAAGTTGTGTTACCTTAATTAAGTGATAAATGAATTACCTATGGCAAGTAACTTAAAAGTAAGGAGGTTAATGGCTGATAAATCATAAGGAGAGCTGTGACACATGAAACTCCATTTCAAAGGGAGTTTTTAAAAAATACCATTGTTAAAGAAGCTTTAAAGATAAGTGTGAGTAACTTTTGCTATCTAAACCTCTGAGGTCTTCAGCAGGTTTGTTGTTTTTTTTTGGTTTTTTTTGCAGTATTCTTCCTTGCCTGTCATGATTATACTTATTCAGTCATGCAGAAGAGTCAATTGGTGTGCTACTCATCCATGTTGGGGTGCTTGATCTTTGTGATTAAGGGAGCCTGAAAGTGGGATGGAAGTGTGAGAAACCTGTTCTTAATTTGTGTCTTCACTCTGCAAATGCATGAGTAATTTCCTGCAAATAGCATGGTTTAAATTTGCTCAAGATTCTGTGTATGTTCATCTTCATGTGACTTCCAAGAGGGAAATGAATCTTTACCAAGGTAACAGTCAGTGGCTTAAGATATGTCTGTTTTTGGTATATTAGTTAAGATAACGGCAATTTTTTGAAACTATATTGAGGTCCATTTGAAAAATTTGTATTTTTTTTCCTTCATATCTGAGTGTAGCTCTGAATTGACAGTATTTCTTTTCATCTACTACTATAGATGCTGGCAAATTACTCTATGGGCAACAATCAAAAGAGTCATATGAAAAGCCAAAATCTATTGCTGTTAAAATAATATTTGCAAGTAGCACAGAGACTGTTGTAAATGTATCTTATGGTTTATTTTTTTATAAAACAATATTTATCTCCTTTGTATCAGGTCAAAGAAGACCTGAAAAGAAACCTGAGGTTAGTCAAAAAATATGAAAAAAAACTTACAAATGAATGAACACCTGATATTTTTCAAGTCTCTCAAAACACAGAAGTGCTACCTAAAGGCTGCAATGTTTGAAAATGACTAGGATGCAAAAGAATTTTTCAAAGAAAACCATAGCCAAAAAGCTATGCAATTTTTTTGAACGTTTTAGTCTTGTAAGACCTTTAGTAGGTTCATACATTGCAACTCTTGTTTATGAAGAATTATCAAAAATTTGGCTCAATTAAGAGTGTCAGAATAGACTAGTGACCAACCTGACAAAATTAGCAGTAACATAAATTTCCAGGACCAGATGGTGAAACAGCATTTGTAAAAGGAAACAATTTCTTCCAGTAGTACTCTTTAGTCTGGAAGACAGTGCCCTGAGGGAGAAGCTCTGCGAGATGTCTGTGAGGTGTGCTATGGCAGCAGCCATGGAGTGAGTGTCAGCTCTCAAAAATGAAGGAGTGGCAACAATGGGATGTACATGAGTGGATTCAAACAAAATACTGCCTTTTATGCTGGAAAATGTGGGAATTCCTGCTGCAAAACATAGATGCAGAAAGGTTACTTGTGGATAACGCTTGGACAAATTCATGGAAATAAAGCAGTTGCCATAAAGTGTTACAGACAAGGCGCCTGCAACTATAAAACTGAGATTAGTTGATGTCCTGAGTAGTGTTTCTCAGCTCAAACTGGATGATACAAGTAGAGGGCATCAGAAACCAGAACCAGTGAAATGCAGAGAGTAGGTAACAAAGCCTTGCTTGTGTCTTGTGATATAAATTGATGACCTGATCTTTGCCTAACAGACTTGAAAGCTTTCAGTTGCTTTTGTTAGACTAAGACAATTTGAGCTTTAAAATACCTGCAAACTTTGGCTGTGAGAAAATCTGTACCTGTAGATGCATTTTGGGCCCCATTTTTTTGAGAATTCTTTTGGGGAACAAGTTTTTTCAGGCGAAGTTAACTGTAGTTAGAAGGGACAAACTGCACATTCCAGCATTTGTTAACCACTTCAAGCTAGACTGTTCTGTGACTGTTCTACAGTGGCTGAGCACTTCTAGCACACTCTGCAGACTAATTATCAAAGCATCCAGAGTGCCAAATGAGCATAAAGCTAATATTTAATACAGAACCTTCCAGTAATTACAATTATGCAGAAAGGCATTTAGTCCATTTGTAATAAAGGAAAATATTGAAAATAATAGACCTATTTCGCTTTCATTTTCTCGCTGAGGAATATTACTTTCTTTTGCATAAAAACAGTGCATTTTAGAATGACTACATAGAAAAATGACATAGGTAAATATTAAATGTTTTATCCCAGTAGTAATTTTCTCAAGTATTACCTTGAATTTCTTTATAAAACTTTGCGGTTTAAAATTGCAATGAAGCTTTCACTTGTGGAACCTTTAAATGCTTTGAAATGTGAAGGAGTGGAAGTACCTGTATCTGTGCAATCTCAATTTAAAAAAAAAAAAGGAAAATGCACAAAGTAAAATAAGGGTCAGATAAGAATGTCAAAACCAAGAATTGTTTTACACAATATCTGTAATTTGTCATTTAGGCAGAAATATTTTTCAGGAAGTATTAGTTGTATTATGGTCTGTCTTTTTCAGTTCTTCGCAAGACCTACAATTCTGAACTCAGTGAAATCTCAATACAAAATATAAATGGCCATTATTCGTAATTGCTACATGCTTGTGCAGTCACTGTTCAAAAGCTCTTTTGTCAGCTTTTTCCTGTAGTGTTTGTCTGCAAATGTGAGTTCCTGGGGCAGTGCAGTTCTTTAGCCCTGTTGAGCACTAATACAACAACGCCTCTGTCACGCTCTCTGTGACTTGGAGCTTTTACTTCCTCTCCCAATCTTTTGATTGGCAGATTTTAAAACTAGAGCAGATCATTACTGTCCTCTGATTCCACTTCCTGTGGTGTTAAATGGTTATCAAATGGCGTGCAGCAAGGCAAGTAACTTTTGATTAGAACTTGCAGAAGCTTTTCCGAATGTATTTCAATCATGATATAAAATTATAACATGATGGCAGAAGCTTTCCTTGCCCTTCATAAGTGCTTTCAGTACTTAACCTGATCATTTTTTTAAAAATGTAATATCTTCACCTTTCGAATTACCTTTTTGGGGTTTTCTGTCTTCTTGCATGTTTATGTCTTGGAAACACCTCTAGTATTAAAAGTTATTTTGATTTGAAGCAGCTTGTATGATCATGACCTTCAAATTTTTCTCTGAAATATATGACTTCCCTTGTTTCAGCATGTTGCTGAAAGAAGGACCTT
>VZTB01012978.1:6315-21441 GCA_013397245.1 Thryothorus ludovicianus | reverse complement strand
GTGACTCTGTGACTCCTTCCCACCAAGATGGACTTCTTGGGCTGCTAGTAGTTCAAATTTCCTATATTCAATCAAAGACCCTTTTTGTTTTAGATTTCTGAGGATCAGCTCATTAAACCCAAGGATGGGCCCAGCTGAAACCCTACAAATTGGTAATCATGTATGCATGCCACATTTGGGTTCAATGCTACATTTATGAGGCAACCTATTCCAGTATGCAAGTCTTGTACATAGTGCTTACTTTGATACATGAGCAATTTAAATTTGCCTTATTCTCTTAGTTGTTAAGTTATGCAGAAAAATAGCAAAGAGGAGTTCAGGACATGTATCCGCATTTTTCAATGNNNNTAGAATTAATGCAGTTAAAATATTCGTTTCTTCCAGGAAATGGAAAGAAGACAATAAATCTATGTTTGATGTTATGAGATGAATAAATGCTTGGAAAATGAAAACAATTTCTGACTTGAATATGGATGAAAAATGTCTTGGAAATGATACGGTGAAATTTATCAGGTACTTGCATCATGTTTGCTTGATAGGCTCTGACCCTGAAGTTATACTAGGAAAGTCTTTTGCTGAGGAAAGTTGAAAATAATACCCAAATAATTCTGAAACATGTTTTATGAGCATTGTGAGATGTTCATATTGTAGCAAAAATGATTAAAGTGATTTACATATATATAACTTTTACATGAAGAAAAGGCTGTCAGAATTTTATAAACTGAATGCAGAGACCAGTGAAGCCAAAACGGGGAGTCTTCGTCTCCAAAATATTTTATTGTTATACCATATTGAAACATTATACTGTATTTTGGACAGAAAGTTGTGATCACTTCAAAAGAATTAAGGGAGAAGTTAATTAACCAGGAGAATTAAACTGAAACCTGAACTCTTCAGAAACAGTTCTGCACTTGAGAAATGTATAATTGTAAATATTAAACACCACCTCTGTGAAAGGAGAAACATTGGATCAACTGGATAATTATACTAAAGAGAACAACAGATTTTTGTGGAAGGATTTTTACCTCGACTACTTTGAAATATTTTAGGACTGTCTGGGGACTTGTACGTTAGAAGAAACCTGTTACATACTCTTGCAAAGGCACAGCTCTTGCAAAAAGATGCAAACTGGAGTCCCTCAGTGTCCTCTTATTTAGTGTCTCAGAGGTGGTCACTTCTGTCAGTGAACAACAGAATTACTATGATTTTAATATACTTTCATTTTTTTTCTTAAATTCCTTCCCTTTTAGCATGTCACAAACCACACTGCACTTGTTAATCATGTGTAACATTCTTTTAGGGGAGGCTTCATGAAATTTAAGTAAACTCGTCAGTGTGACTGCTGTCAGCTCTCATTTTTCTTCAGTGATTTTCATGAGGCTTGTTAAGCAAAGTTCCCCTTTATAAACTCACAGCAGTTTTCTATTCTGTATGTGTTCTCTTCACCTTCTCAGTCACAGAGATCTTACCTACAAGAGCAGCACTTACATCCTTGAATTTCTGTTTAATTTGCTGTTTTCACAACAAATTAGGCTCTTTCTACCTTGACATCCTTTTTTTTTCCACCTGGTTTTGTTATATTTCAGGACTCTGGAGAACAATGGTCCAGCAAATCTCAGATTTTCTCTAGAGCAGTTGCTCAGAACAGTTGTACGTGCCTCTATTTTTAGGATTATTGTGAAAGTACTGCACATATTTATATTAATGTAAATTATTACTGAAAGAGATGAGAAGCATCTCTTGCAATCAATTGGATGACATTGAGATTTTCAAAGTTTTCCTGAAAGAAATAGTGGGAACTACAGCATATTCTCACAAATCCCATGGTGCAGAAAATCAGATTATGGGGTATCTTTAGTGCAGGAAATCATTCCTAGGAGGCCCAACACTGAAAACTTTGTAATGTTTTAAAAATAAAACCATAAATCTCTCTGATTTTAGCTTTTGCATATAATGAAGTGCTGTATGTTAAGCTGTCTTCCATTTCAGATAGTGGCTATTCTTAAATCGATCTCCATAACACAATAGCTATCTTGTGGACATCTTTGGACAGGCAATTAATTTTGAAACCTGACAAAGCAGAAATTAAGTCACTTTTAATTACTGTACAGTATGCTTCTGTCAACTGATTTTTACAAGTATGTTAATTATTATTTTTAAATTTGTAATTTATTTTGTGTATTTCTAAATGCAGGCCATAGCTAATGAGGTTTTGAAATTTGTGGTCTCCAGAGAAGATTTAGACTCAGCATCCAAGGAAGTGTGTGTCAGCTTCTCATAGCCTCATCTAAAACCTCAGTGTGGGCCCACTAAATAAATATGTAAGATATTCCTATAATTATAACTCCAGAAATACAGCTTCAGTTCTAGGCCATTTATAGATTTTCTGTCTGATTTAGAAATGGGATTAATTTCTCTGCTATTCCATCTTTCTTTCCTAAAATTAGGATAATATTCCATGGCTGTATGTGGTGCTGGTCTTCCCTGGTTTGTGGCTGAAGGTACCCACATGTAACAATGCCAGTGGTGGTATAAATAATGCAGAGGGAAGAATATTATGTTGATAAAATTATGAATTATGTGCAAGTTGCAGGGAGGCAGTTTAGGTGTAGAGGGTGTACTGAGGGTGTGGAAGAATGCCAACCTTTCTCTCTGCAAAAGGGTTTGAGGTTTCCTGTTCATGGAGCATAGAAGATTTACCTTCTAATCTCAGCCTGTCCTGCTCTAGTACAAGAATTCTGAAAGCTCAGCTCAGAAAATTAACCCTCCAAAGTTGTTTGTTCAACTAATGTGACTTGATCCTGAGCAGGAAATAATTACACATTTATCAGAAAAGAAAGAGTAACAAAATGTTTGTGGGTATGCTATAAATTATTCAATATTGGCTATATTCTGCTACTGCTAAAATAGATTTGTAAGTTAAAGTCCTATTGTTATAATGCCTGACTTCTGGACTTACATACCTTTTAAAGAAATTCTACTGAAACCTCAGGACATGTTTGTGTTATTCCAAGCAGCACTGAGCTAACTCAGTCTTGTGCAGTCCATACAGTGTGTTAAATGTTATTTCTAACATTTAACATATCCTCGAATGCCAAAAATCTTCTCTGAGAGGTAGGAAATAGGTACTGTCAGGCTTTGTCAGGGTTAGAATCAAGGTTTATCACGCAAGGAAGAGTACTGCTCTTGAAACTACCATGCAGACATCACTGCAGTAATTTTTTGACAACACAGGTCATAGATAATTGCTTTTTGAGCTAAATTCTGTGCTGCCATGCATATTAAGCTTTGTGGGTCAAGCCTTCTGCCAGCAAGGTGCTGGCTGCTTTCTGCTGGGCACACTCTGAAGGGGTGTTTCTAAGTGCATTTTACGTGTGGAATTACACATCAGTAGTAAAGATAGCCAGAGGTGAATTGAGCAGATCTCAGAAAATGGTGACTCTGATCCTAAGTATCCAAACCCACCTTAAAAGATCTAGTTTAGGAGGTGAAGTTCCTTTTGCATGCTTGTCCTCATCTTAAAGTGAATTTCTCTTCCAAGGCTGAGGAAATGAGGAATTGAGCAGTTGCATCTACCATATGACCACATAAATATTGTAGGTTTAACAGGGATATTTTGGCTCTGGGAAGGGGGCTTATACTCGAAAGGAAAACAGACTAGAACTAAATGAAAGTTAGGATTTTAAATTAAGTTTGATATTATGTGAGCATTTTTATTTTGCTCACCAGCAAGAGGAAATGAAACAAATTGCTCATTTGCATGGCAGCTGGGGTAAGTGTTTCTGAGATGCAGACCATGGTATTTTCATATAGAGTTGCTTTCCTAATATAATGCCTTCATTATTGTAGTCTAAAGTTTTGTAATATTACATTACTGAGATTAAAATAGAGTTTTATACCATGCTTAAGTTTCGTGAGTTTTTTTTTTCTTTTTTGTCTATTGCCCAGGTCCTCACCCATGGAGCTTGCAGAGAACCAAGAACAGAAATTTGGAGGAAACAAGAATATAATTTAAGTAAATCATTCTACTGATCTGACTTTTTAGAGGTAGTAAAAGTATTGGACTTGGACTGCTAAAATGTAGGGCTGTATTTCACTCTTGAACAGAATGCTCCTTCTCCATCTTCCCTGCTTTTATCTTCAATGCTAAAAACTGGGTTGTTATGATGAAAATTTTTGCTTTTCAGTAACATGATTGCAAAGTAAATAATGATATTAAAACCCCAGACAACCCTGAAAACACTTATTCTTAATTCAGCCCATTGTTTTTTTGTTTCTTTTTTTTACCACAAGAAATGCTGACTAAATTGCCACAGAACATTCTAGGGTAGCACTAAAGCAAAAGAGTTCTAGGTAGTCCTTTCCTCTGGGATTATTGATCTAATTTATAATATCACTGAAATTTCTATAGGCTTTTAGGACGTGAAAGGATATCAGGATCAATAAATAATCCACCTTTTTTTCAAAAAGTGTAAGGATTGCAATATTATTTCCATGGCATCTGGGGAAGTAATTTTGACAACACAAAAATTATAGGTTTTGTGCAGAAAGTAGGGTTGAAAATCTGACCAGAAAACCATAATGCATTAGATTTGAAATTTTTATTTCTTCTAGCTCTCGGTTTTCATTAGATTTGGTTTTTAATTGTACCTTTTTTTGTTTGTTGCACACTACAAATTGATTGTTTTTTTGTAAAGAAATAATTTTTTTTTTTAAAACATTGATTTCAAACCTTTTTTCCTAAATTAAGTGATTAACTTAAAGTTTATGTACATAATTCTTCCCAGACATACAACCTGATGTCAGAAAAATTGAGTTCTAGTGAGAGTTACAAAATTTAATGAACCAAACATCCTAAAGAAAATGTAGCCTTGCACAAAGAAAGTTCAGATGGTCACTGAAATCTTTCTTTTCGTAGTGTAGATATTATTACTTTAACCATGGCTGGGCTTAATGAAGAGTAAAAAAAGCAGATTAAGACAATCAGAGGAAGTTTTAAGTATCAGTCAGTGAATTTTTCAAAAGCATCACAGTGTCCATGGGAACGCTTGATGGGGAGCAGATGGAGAAAGATGCTCCATAACCTCCAGGAGGTTGTAGGAGGACCTTTCCTAAGTTTAGAAAAATATCCATGGCACAAAAATACGTAGAGTTTATTTTTCTTGGACACCTTTCAGTGCTGCTGGTTGCCCAATGTTTTTGTGTCCACTCATTGTGGTCATAATGGATTCATCAATAATTATGTAATATAACAGTTTTTCCCTGCCTTCCCTGCAGTGATTCCACAAACACACTGTCACAGTGTTTTTGGAGAAAGAATAATAGGTTTAAATGCTACATTAATATTCTTGTCAGATATCTGTCAAAAACACGACATATTTTGCAGAAAGTAAATGTTAGAGACATAAAATTCACATCAAAAATAGGGTCTGAATGTGGAGGTTTTCTTTTCTTTATTAGACTCCCTGTATAAATGCATTGGATGGAAATGAATAATTGCTCTTTTAATGTAGGTACAAAAGAGCTAAATTTTGTATAGAAAATTAATTTTAAGTATGCACAGATTTTATTTTTTTCTGGCCTTGCAGCATGACTTTATTTCAAGGTGAAAAATAAAACACAACTTTCTCCCCTTTTATGGGATATAACCCCATTGTTCTGGTTTGAAAGCAAAACAAGTGAGAGACTCCAAGTCAGAAATACAATTTATTAGGAAAGGAAAAAAAAGAAAGGAAAACAAAACACATGCAATAATACAAAGGAAAACCACTGACAGGGTCAGAATACAGCCTGNCCTAGAGTGGCAGATGTGGCTCTGTTGAAGCAGTGATCCTGTAGAAAGCTGCAGCCCTCTACTGAAGATTCAGTGATGATAGATGGGACTGATCTTCCTCTGGGAGTCCAGTGGAAAAGGTTGCTTTAGTGTCCCAAATCCCAGGTTTTTATCCAGGTAGAAAGGCTTGGCTCCTCCCCCTGGCTGGAACATTTCCCAATGGGATGATGGAAGTTTATCAGTGAACTCAATCACCCACTAGCAGAAGACCTATCCTTGGAGGGAGGATGGGTTGTGGAAGAGATAAAAAAACTGCCTTAGCTGGTTTCTTATCAGCTGGCCTATTGACAGAAGATTACACCACCAACCCCCCTTCCCCCACCCTAGTTCCAGCAGATGGTGATGGAATACAAACCCCTTTGTTACATTTTGCACTGCAACCCATGACACTCATGCTTACAGAAAAGAAAATCAAATTAGGTCTCTAATTCTTCATTATGCTCTGTGAGAGGTCTTGTGAAAAAGCCTTGATGAATCTTTGGCTGAATTTGACCTGGATGATGAGGAGAAAACCATGGGGTATTCAGGCAACAAAGCTTAAAACGAAGCCTTAAACAAGTATTTGCTGTTCCTAGCAGATCAAGAAGCAGCAAATGTAACATTTACTTTTGCTTAGGAGAAGAATATTCAATATCAAACTTACATGCTTGCATTTAGTTGGAATATTGGAAACGTCTTGAACTCCTTGACTCCAGAATGTGAAACAGCCTAAAATCCCAAAATTGCCAGGAAAAGAGCAATGCCTTTCTCTGCTGGGTTTGTGTTTTGACTAACTCCAGACTCAACCACACTAGAACTTAGTGAACATTAAACTTCACAAGAAAAGGAATATCTTTTTCTGATCAGAACATTTTAAAAATGAGATTTGCCCAGCATGGATACAAATTCTCTGGTATTCAGTGCACACTGAAGGAAATATAATAGCAATTATTATTTTTGTTTTAAATATAAAGGCACTTTATTTGAACATTCAGTTCCAGAACAGAAGAAAATTTCCCATGAGAAGGTCACAGCTTGTATGAAGGCAACAATATGTCCTGCCTGTAAGCTTATTTTGGCTACAGATCAAAATGCTATTCATTTGCAATGAACAACAATATATGACATGTGCTGTATTTTTCCTTGTAAATTATGCATGTTAATATTTTCCTGGCCTATAATTTTGTAGGATTAAATCTGGAACATGGACAGATTTTTTTTTCCCCCTTCATTTTTCATTTATTTTAATGAAAACTTCAAGACAGGTTGCTATGGAGGAAAACCTGGGCAAGGTCTTTATTATCTCAAGTAGACAATTAATATTTGTTTTTTATATTTGCTATGTGAACAAAAATATCTTGTGTCTAATGAGATTACCTATTAATTTGCCAGTGATAGATAGCTAATGTATATTATTATATTAACAACAATTAACAACTATTAATTAAGCAACTCTTTACAACTTAAAATGTTTGTTCTCCTAGTTAATGTCAATCAGAGTAGAAAATTATCTTCATAGTAGAGTTAGGATGTAGTTAAAAGACAGGATTTGGTCCAAAGGGCCTGGCTTTCATATCTATGTCAAAAACAAGCAAAATCTCTGAGCTGAGAAAAATGGTCTGGGGAAAAAAAACAGACATGAAAAGAGGAATTACTCTTTTTAACTGCAGAAGAGGTTTGAGCTTTTTTTCCCAACGAAAAGTAAATATATATTTCTTAATGGTGAAAGGAAGGGAGAAGCTTTCTTGTTAGTTAGTTTTCATTTTCCATAAATAACTTGGGAGGATGAGTAGGATACTGCCACTAAACAGGTAATTATGCAAAGCTGTGTTTGGAAATAAACCAAGTTTAGGGGGTATTTATTCATTTCAAGCGGTGAAGTTCATGTTGAGGCCCAAGATGCAGATACATTACCTCATGTAGTGTTCTCTCTCCTTAAATTCTTAGTAAGTTTTATACATATATCTACATTCAGGTGACATTTTCATAGGATTATCTACTTAAACTCCATTTTATATTTCATTAGGAGCAGTAGGTCACTCAGATCCCTTAACTATCTAGAAGTTTGGGCTTTGCCTATGTACACAATTTTAAATTATCAACACAGAATTTAGTCAGATTTAATTCAATCAGAATCTTAAAATCCCTCTGTAATTACATGGTAGCCAACTTTTATATTGCTGATGGTGGCAAATAAAAATTTCTGCTCTGAATTAATTTTGAATAGAAGTTTCCAAAGAATGCTGGAAGTTCAATTTTCAGAAAAGTTATTTTATTTTTTTAATTGCCTTAAAATTCCTAACACTTAGATTTTTGCTTGGGATCTATCTTCTGCTGAAATATTTTTTCATTCTTTTCTTGTTATTTTTGCATGATTTTCTGATTATAGAAAATTATCATCTGCCTTAGGTTTATTGGCACCATGTGAGGCTTAACAGCTAAGGTTGACTTTAAATTTGTGCTGCAAAGCAACAGATTAGAAACTTCTTATCACATTCCAAGAAATAAAAACACAGATCAGAATGTTTAGAAACAGCTAGAATGATCACAGCACAAAAGATACAAGGGAGGAGACTTGCAGAGTTTTAGTTTTTTCTTTTGCTCAATCAGGCAAAGCAAGAAATAGTAGAAAAATCAGTCTGTTTTTCTCAAATTTGACACAAAGTCTTGCCGTGCTAACCTTTTGTTTCTCACTTGTGTGTGAGCCAGTTTCTGCTCTGATGAGCAAGAATGGCAATGGCACCCACCTGTCACACAGGCTGATCAAATTTACCTGTCAGTAAGGAAGCATCTCCCTTTTAATATAAAGCAGTGTTCCTAAAGTTTGGCACCAGAATATACAGTACATAGAATAAATACAGAGATTTAATATATTTTTAAATGAATGGTGACAGCTCAGTTATTGCATGTATCAGTGCAGCATCAGATTAAGTGATATTATTTTCTTCTTACCTGTTTATTTTGAAAACAATAATTCCTTCTTTTTCTGATATCTCCTGCCTGACATTCCTCAAAAGTATATTAAATCTTTAGCTAAAATTTCTCACACTTTTTTGGGGGGGCAGAAGAAAAAAAGTGCTTTCATTTCTTTTTTAATTTTTTTTTTTTTGCTTATCACAGATTTTCTAAAATGCAGAACTCAGTCCATGAAAATGAAGTCATTTTGAAGGTGTAGAAATTTGTGCAACAACATCAGTGAATGTCAGGCAGGATGTTTAAACATAAATTCTTACTTTTTAAAAGAAATTGGGTTAGAGGAAATGTTTCCTGTGCTGCTTGTAGTTATTTATTCCAATAAAAAGTAGAAAAGGAATCATCTTTCTCTTGTTCTAAATCATCCTGGTGGTATGCCCTGTGCTATTGAACACATCACTGCTCTTTGGATATAAATATGGTGTTAAGGATGGACTGAGAATGAAGGTGTGTCTTGCTCTGTTCTTCATAAAGTTCTCCAAGGCTTTTGCTGAGAAATAACAGCAGTGGTTAAAAAGTGCAGTTATCTGTCAGAATGGATGCAGATTCTTTGAAAGACGATCTACATGACTAAAAATGATTTTAAAGTGCAGGACTCGGAAGAAGACATTTTTCTATAGGGAAACACAAAACCCTGAAAATTTCATAAGACAAATGGTGGAAAAGGCATCCAATAAGTCTGTGATTGTCTTTCTTCAGCCGCTACTGAGGTTGTGCTGAAATCAGCAGAAATATCCTTGTTGGCAAAGGGCAGGGTAGCTCATGAGAATGCCTTAATTCATAATACCACCAGTAAAGTGAATACGCTTTTGAGACAAACTAGTAAAAGCTAGGAAGAGACAGCCCTTACAAGCACGCATTTGTTTAAAGAAGACCACTGAAAATTCATACCTTTAAAAAGCTGGTACCAGGTGTGGCAGGAAATTGCCAGGCCTTTCAAAATGGTGAATGTCTAAAGTTTAACAGAGTTTTAAATTTTAGGAATCTACATGTGCTTTATTTACACAAGACCCCATAACTCACTTATAAAACTATAGAATCACAGAATGATTTGGGCTGGGAGGCAATTTTTAGCTCATCCCATTCCAGTGCCACCTCTGCCATAGCAGGGACACCTCCCACAGTCCCAGGCTGCTCCAAGCCCCAATGTCCAATCTGGCTTTGGGCACTGCCAGGGATCCAGGGGCAGCCAGAGCTGCTCTGGGCACCTTGTGCCTATGGCTTTTGAAAACATCTGTTTTGTAACATCAACACACTTTCACCATCTTTTTCTTGCAAAGTCCAAATTTTATCCATAGTCAACTTGTTTTTCTCTCTGTAGCTATTTGTTCCAGGCCTGGATAGCTTTGGACTGGTAGCTATGACGTCAGGAATCCGATGAAGCGACTTTAGAGAGAAATACTCACGTCCAGACTTGTGACTTGGGAACTAAACACTTTATTAACCAGAAAATAATAAACTGGAAGGTAAACAAACTACACAGGAGTACACCAGAAAAGACCCTTTTAAGCCTCCTGTCCAGGATACATATAGGTTAGGGTTTAGGATGGAGTTAAGGGGGATCTAAGGATGTGGTCCAATAGGAAAGGATATGTAAAACAATGCAGAGGTGCATTGGCCAATCAAGGTAATTAGGTAACTGGGAACAAATCAACTGGGGGAGAACAGAGAACTTTCTAGAACAAATTTGCATATAACAACTGGGGAATTCTGGGGCTGGTCTTTTTGACTCACTATGAGCCTGAGGGGTTTTCTCATGTCCCTATCCCCAGCTCATCTTCTTCATCTAGGGCTTAGTCGACCCCAACATCTCTCCTAACATGACAGAGGCTGCAAATAAGGCTCCTGTCCAACAGATATTCTTCAGACAAGAATACAGCGTAAAACATGGTACAGTCTCTGAAGACAAATTAATTTACCTTCACATTTCTCAAAAACTCACTGTTATTTTAGGTGAGAGAAAGGAAAGGAGTTTTATTGGAAGATGTACTTAAGCATATTACACTGTGTTTAGAGGTACTAAACTTGCTATAAATGTATAGAATTCATAAAATACCTCTTTTGATTAAATTCTGTTGGGATATAAACTCCATGCCTTTAACTGAACTGTTTTGATTATGATATATCATCCCAGCCGACAGTCTTATTATGAAGGTCTGTGGTTGGTTTTAAACACTTTTTCATCCTCAAAACATACATTAGTGTTAAAAAAAAAGGTATTGAACGGAACCAAAATCTATTGCTTTTACAGAAACACAAATATTCAGTAAATGTAAAAATCCTTTTATTTTGGAAAAAACCCTCCTGTTTTATTATATTTCATCAGATTGAGATGGAAAGAAGTTGAAACACTAAGTAGTTTCCAAATACATAGAAAATAGAAGTTGTGAGAAGAAGATTTTTTTCATCATGCACAGGTGGGAGAATAAATGTTTTTATGATTTGGTCAGGATCCACAAAAAAAGCTGTTGGCAGGGGTTCCCTACCTTTTGTTTTCATCACTTGCCCATCATTCCAAAGACACCTTGGTTCTCTCTTTTTTCACAGCTTTTAATAACAAATCCTTACAGTAGTGATCAAACAACAGCTTAGCTGTTTTGGAATTGAGAGAGATTTGATACACACTAATTTGCTGTGGTATAAACATATAAAATACAATTACTATTGCGAATGAGTTTTAAATTAGTTATAAACAAATAGAAATTTAGAATCATTTAAAATAGCTGCATCGGCAAAGTTTTGCTGTAGCAGCTCCACCACAGGATTTCTGGTTTAGCCTGCTCTTTCTGACTGACACACTCTTTTTTCTTAGCATGAAACCTTGGGTGGTAGACTATGATTGTAATTGAGTACATTTTAATTAAAATTAAAACATCACATGAGGTTGTTTAGAGTGGAGAATGGTGTTGCAATCAAAATCTGTATTAAAAGAAATTAAATCATTATATGACAATGATTGAGTGCTGGAAAATTTCATTTGCAGTCCGAAACAAGGAAACTGGTTTGATTTTTTCCTTCCTCCTGTAGATATATCTGAAAATATTTCTGTGCCATCTCATCACTGGTCCAGGACTTGGGCCAGTGTTACTCCAGTAACACTGTAGTACCTCTGTAGCTGCTTAGCTGTAAGGACATGGGTCAGCTTCCTGTACCTTAAGAGCAAGGAAAACCAGTTAAACTTATCATTAATTTGAAGTAGATTTTCCACAAGCTGAAGCATTTCTGCACTGTGATATGTTGTCCTTTTGCCCAAGATCATGTTGTTTCTATAGCTGCTGGTGGTATGATTTTAGAATTGTACTCTAAGCCTCTTGAGATGTTTGCTCAAATTTTCCTCCAACTTACCTGTATATTTATATACTGAAAATGGATCATAAAAACACTTTTATCAAAATTAAAAAAAAAACAAAACAACAAGCAACATTCGTTCTCATAAATAAATAGCTCTGGTGCACCAGAGGCATTTTGCTTTACCTTCTGTCTCATTGTCTTCCTGAGGTATGTACAAATTTGCACTTTGTCATGATTTGTCATGTCTTACTGCTTAATTAACCTTTAGTGTGGTGGCATTTCCCAGATTGCCTGCAGAGTTATTTCAGATGAATATGTCTGTGTAGATAGGCAATGTCAAATATTGCAGCTTTCTGCTTAAAATATTGTTATTTGCTATCACTAGGGACATTATTCATTGGAATAGAGCTTGCTGAGACTCTCAGATCCAAACGTTTCTAGTGGCTTACTTTCAACCCCAGCTTTGTGCATTTAAGATCAATGTAAACCATATTTTGCCTTATGTGGAGAAATTTTGGAACATTAAACCACCTGTAACTTGAAAGAAAAGGTGTTTTCAGTGCTTGCTTATCTGTTTTGCACTAGCCAAGAACCTGCTTGCCTCTTTGATGTAGCCATGACGGTTCTGCACCATGCAATAATGAAGCTGCTTTTAAGAGAGAGAAGATGAAGTTTCCTTTCATGGTCTTGAAGCAGTGACAAGAAAATATTTCTTTAAAAAAGGAGCAAACTTGAAAAATTCTTTAATTATCCCCTGTGAGAAAAGATTATTTTACTTATTGAAACAGAATGGATTGGAAACCATCTTAACAAAGACATTTCAATTGAATCCTAATTTTTCTTAAAGGACAATACCTCAAAAGTTAACAAGAGACTTCAAATTATTCCCTTTTCTTTGTTTCTTCATCTGTTCAAGCAATCTGTTAATAATCTCCAAGTTCTTTTACTTTTTGCCTGTATTTTTTAATTCACCATTGCTGCTGTGATAACCTGGACTGTAATGTTCAGTTAAAGGAGAAAAATTTCCTAATTTTTATTTCTGAACCTAAACCTCAGCAAAATTAAAGTGGAAAGGTTCACAGGGATCAAAAAAGGGGGACAACAGATACACATAAAGAAAACTATATAGCAATTTCCCCTTCTGTAACCTCCAACCCAAGAAAAATAGAGATATTAAAAATACCCTGGAAAGACATTCAAGCAATAACATTCATTTAAGTAATCCCATCAAACAGTTTAGATAGGACTGGCAGCTGTTTAACACCTTTAAAATAAAAGCTGACAGACTTAAACAGCAAAAAACATAAATCAATGTTTCACACCTTTTCAGTGAAAGACAAGTGAAGGTTGACATATTTTTAATACCTAAATATTAAAATTTAAATAAAAAAAGCCCTGAGACATTTTCAATAAAACATGAACAGATTATGAAATATCTACAGAAGTTTAATATATATATATATTTACTGAAGGTGAGTGAAAGAGCTAATGAGAGTAGTGGTACTGCTTAAAATAATGTGGGACTCATAAAGATAATAACCTCTGATGAAGAGCACTTCTGGGAAATAAAATGATTATATGAGAGGTAAGTAATATGGATTTAGTAAAAGATAAACCACTAAATCTTCATAATTATCAGGTTAAAGAAGGTTAGGATTATTTATTTCAATAGTTTTAAGAAGAGGAGGAGTATTCCTGAAATTGCAATGCTTGATTTACAAACTTGAACTTTACCAACTTTAAAGAGAATATTTTCCTATTCCAATTGTTTTTTCCTTTATAAGAATCTGAAAACCTTTATAAAATTTCTGTTTCAAATTTTTTTCCCCCAATTTCCATATTTTCAAATTAGTGTAAGGGTAATAAATAATGTATAAGTTAATCTTAGATTTAATAATAAATCTTTGTGGATATGTAAGGCAAGTGCATCAATTAGTACAAATTAACATGCAGTATTATTGCTTACTTAATTGCTTATTACTATATAATTGCTTACAATTATCAGTATAGAACACTCATTGAAGTAACAGAACATGCATGCTAATTAATGGAATCACCAATAATAGTACATTGGACAAATCCTGTAAATCCTCTCAGTTCATTACAGCAAACAGCATATAGGGATGGTACAAAACCACCCTGTATTCTAGATTTGGGTTGAAACCATGTTACCCCAAGGCAGATCTGTTCATTTTGTCTGTTTGCCAGAACTTTCCATCCAAATCGTGCAGTTAATCAGGTAAGGACCCAAAAGTAGTGTGAGAACCCATCAGAAAGGACAGAATTTGGATTTGCATCTCTAAAGGCTTTTCATCTTTCAGCCATTACTGGTTACCCTTTGATGCATTCTGATCCCATTAAAAAAGTTCTTTCAATATTCTGCACACAAAAAGTTGTGAATTTTGCCAAAAGTGTGAAAACAGATGGAAGACAAAGAGATGTGAGATCTATGCTTAGCTTGCCCATTTTTACTGTTTGGAAAACTTAATAAAGAGGTGTAAGGGTGTCTAAATATTTCTGAGTATGTTTGGGTAGAGTCACCTGTCACGGAAAGTCTTTTTTAACCTCTTTATTTTTAAGGGTAGTGTATTATATTAACATTGAAATTTTAACATATTGTTTAATATAATCCAAATGCATTTTCATGTCAGAATTTTCTCAGAGACCTTTCAGCTTTTCCCCCCTAATTTACTTCTCAGAATATATAACATGGATGTCTCCTAATAGAAAAGCAAATTGTTTTTACTGTGGAGCCATTAGAGAGTTAAGTGGTGGAATCTGTCATTGTAACTCATTTTTTACTCTATCTTTACCTGTGAAGTTAACAGCACAGTTATCTCATTATCCTTTGTGATCAGGCAGTACAGGTAAATAGAATATTCTGAGTCACACCTCAGGTGAGTGAAGCTGTTTTATCTTGACTCTAGGTGAGGTAGAGGTGCCTTCACCAAGATGTCTGGACTGAGGTGAAAGTGATCTGTTGTTAAGTACATGTGGAAAATAAATATTGTTAAAATACATATTTAAACTATTTCTTAAGATTTTTCAAA
>VZTB01012970.1:0-53181 GCA_013397245.1 Thryothorus ludovicianus | reverse complement strand
GCTTTTTGGTAGGGATGTTTTACAGCTCTGAGGGCTTGGGGATATCAGGTGTCCTGGATCATGTGATGAAGCTCTCGATACTTAATAAATTTGAAATGGTTCTTAATTAAAGATTTTATTCTATTTTAATAGACAATTTCAGTGGTTAAAATGGTCTCAAGTAGTGTCTCACTTATGGTGTTGTCCTTCTGAAATGATGACATCAATTTTATAGATGGACGAGGTGAAGCGAACAAATTAATCTTTATAGGGTTTCACAGGAATCTTAACTTAATCAACATTAAACTTGTTGATTTCAATCAGACACTTATTTCCAAGTTCAGTGTCATTTTTTCTGAGGCAAGCTGTGAAATAGTATATTTTTTTCATGAATGTTATACGTTGCTGTTTTATTTTCAGGACTCTGGAGCTCATGATCCTTCAGATAAAAACTTTCTTGGTATTCCTGGCACTTCCCTGCAAGGTTAGTTTCAGACACTTTCTTATTTTGCGCAAGAGTATTTTCTTAACGAAATTTGCCCATTGAATTGTTTAAATAGGCTAATGCTTGAACAACATTCTGTAGTGTTCATGCTACTCAACATTGTTCTTGCTCTTTTCATCCACTGTTTCTCTTCACCAGAATCTGGGACTGCAGGTGCACACTCTGGTTGGCCTGGGGCAACAGAGAATTGCAGCTCTGTCGGAAATGTGAGGAAGCATCGCCAAAGGTAATAAAAATAATCCCTTTAAAAAAGGGATTTCAAAATGAATTCTTCCTCTTCTATGCCTGTATTAAAGATATGGAGGTGACATGCATACTTGCAGAATGAAAATTAATGTGGGAGAGCCCAGACTAATCACACCTGCAGACTTGAACACCGAGAGGCAAGAGTCTGTGGTCAAAACTAGTCAGACTCCAGCAAGGAGAGCTGCTGAGCAAAGGAGGGAGAGTAAGATGAGCTAACTGAATACCTACTGTGGTCCTTATCCAGTGTTCATTATAGAGGCATTTATTCTTTTAGATATGCTGTGGAATTGTTTTTAATGTGGCTATGTGTTTTAGTTGACAAGTCCTCTCAGAGAGGAGTGCAGCATATTGTCATTCAAAAGGACTTGCAAAAGTTGGCCTCTCTGCAGTTGGGCATCATTACCTGCATTTTGGCCCTTTGTAAACAAGCAGTGGCTCTGCTTGGAACATATCAGAGATCCTCTCTTCCTGCAATTATCACTGCTGGCAGTATATTTAGATCTCTGGAAGCAGGACACTTGTTCCAGTTCCCTGAATACTGGTCTCATATGTCTGTTTTTCTTAGAAAATACACTTTTAAAGGATTATCAAGCTTTAGATCTCTTGGACTTTTAATTACAAACATGATTATTCTAAGGATTTAAAAATCATTAAAAGCTCTCTAAAAACTTCTTTTTTATTTTCAAAACAATTTTACATGCTTTTTTGCCATATGTGTAATTTATCACCACAGGTAATGCTGGCCTCCCAAACTCAGTCAAGAAATATTTTCACTATGCTTGAGATGATCATACAGCTGATATCAATATTTTCTGACAATGAATTAGAAGTTCAAAAGAAGGCTGAATTTTTAAACTTCTTGTATGGAGAATTTAACAAGAAAATAAGTTTAATGGTATAATGAAAAAAGTTTCTGTTTAAGCAAAGATGGAATTGAAATTTGGAGGCTTGTATTGCACTTGCATACAATATTGATAAAGATTATATTTTGACTTTTTTTACATCATGGAAGATTGACGAGTGTGCAAGGATGTTTCTGTGATGTTGAGTATGCCCACTTAGCTGAGCAAAGTTTTCCTCAGTTCTTGTATATCCTTTTGTTTTTCCTCACTGTTATCCTGTCTCCCCATACAAAATAGCCATTCCTGTAAGATTAGTTATTGTTCTACAGGAAAAGATTTTTCTTTCTTTAATGCATATAAGTTGAGAAATCAAGATTCCAGAGTTTTCGTCTAAGTCATCTGGAATAAAATCTATTTCTTTGTTCTTTATTTACACAAAGACATGTTTGCTCACTGGTAGCCAAAATGGACTGTCAGCTGGAAAGCTTCCTGAAGCCTGTGGTGTGTGATACTTGTAGCTTTCTGTGGTTCCCAGCAGTGAAGCTTTTTAATGGCTTCAGATCCCTCAGAAGTTTAATGCCTAAGCCATGTGGCAACATGCTGGAGGTTGTAATGAATGGTTGTGAAAGGAAAAGGAATACTGTCTTTCTATCTGGAACCAGATTGCTTTTATCTAAAAGATGATTGTGAAAGATACTTCTGAACAGGAAATGTTCATAACTAATGAACTTTTCTACTTCAGCTCTGAGTGAATGTGTCCTACAGCTTTACTGCTATACTTAACTGTCAGATTTAAACTAAATTAGTTCAAAATATGAGAGAAAATGTATGCAATTTTTTAAGTAATATGCAAGATATTCTCACTTGTGTCTTTAACTTTTAACTAATTGTGAATACAATCCAAAATTGCATCTCAAAGTTTTAATAGATATACATAACTTAGATTGATATAGTAGCACTACTGAGGCATTGGAGTGACATAGCATGAAAAGCTTCCTCTCCATCTAAAAGCACATCAGAAAGCAGACAAGGAGCCCTGCTTCTGTTCACAGTCAAGATGTTCAGATACCTTGCTTTGACAATTTGTTTCAATTTCATTCTGTTCACTGGAGTTTCAGTAAATATAGTATTTCTGTGTGATTTACTTCATCATCTAAACAGAGGTTTTGGTTTTTTTTCCCTTAGGGTGTACAGGAAACTAAGCTACACTGATGAGAAAGATCAATTGTGGGAATCCCTTGGACAACTTCCTGGTTAAAGCTCACCAAGAAGCATTCATGGACTGATGCAGATATAACAGTTTTATATAGTCTGAGTTTTATTCAGTGTTGTTTCTTTTTCCAGGAGTTAGGGATTTATAATTATATATAGGCAATACACAGCTAGTTCTGGTTTTATACTTCCTTGTAATACAGATCTTTGGGAAAGGGCTCATCCCATTTGACAGGGCACTTGTTACTCAATTTATGGCTAAGTTGGAATTTTATATTTGACAGTATTTGTAATAACGGGATGCAATTTGTATTATTTGCTAATAAGCTTTGATTCTTACTGTGTTAATAAGGAACAAGCTCATTTGCCTTAATTGCTGCCTGTTCATGCTTTTTGAATGTATCAGTACAGACTCAAATGCACTGCTATATAGTGTGACTTGAGTCTGCTATGCAATGTTAATGTTAAAATTTTCTAAGTAGATCACTAAAGTTGATTGTTCAATAATTTGTTCAATGTTTATATTTTTTAGTTGATTTGATAATTATATTTTGTGTTTTGACAAAGTTCTACCTGACACAATGTATGTTCTAAATAAACTGTTCTGAACAAATACCTGCCTTCAACACTTTTACTTCACCTATGTGAATCCTCAGGAGTTTGTATATACCTGCATGAGCAAATCCATGAGAATGAGGTATGAGGTTTTCACTGCTGTGGCCTTTCTTGGCAAGGGGATTGTGTTAGTGGTGTCAGATCAGCTACTTGCTGTTTTATCAGCACTGTCCCTTGTTAGCTTTCTGAGCTTCAGAAAAGTAAGAAATTGGTTTTCTTTGGCTTTGCTTTATTTCCAGACATACCAGGTAGGATTTTATTTTAACTCTTAAAAGCAAAATCTTGTTATCTTAAGTATTGTTCTTGAATAGGACAAGTAGCCAGCTCTGGTGAAGTTTTCTCTGCAGTAAGAATTTCTGCACACACATTCAGTCCTTCATAATTTGGATATTACATTTCTTTCCATGACAGCAACAAAATATTGTCTTTTAGAAATGTTCTTGGGGCTCTTTTTTCTTCCCTTATCAGACATGGATGCACTGTAGGGAATATGTTTTATGAACCATCTTCATCTTGGATTTGTTGAGGTAATTATTTCCCAATATTTCTTGATACACCAGTACTGAAAGATTGCATAATTCATTGTTTTCTGTTCCAAAGTAACTTAGAAATCAATTGGAATTGGATTTTGGACCTGTTCTGAATCTAGTTATGATTCTACACAGCAACTTTAAAACAGCTCACAGAGATAAGGAAGGTAAGTTTGTTTATTCAACATAGTAAAATTGTCTCCATGCAGGAAGATTATTTTTAAATAAATTAAAGATGTCATTCTTGGAAAGTCTTTAAGCATTGGAAGATAAAATCATGCCAGTGCCATGTGTTAGTAGCAAAAAAGGGAGTAGTTTCTATTTTTAAAGTTGATCCTCTTACACTATGTGAGTCAGCAGACTCTTAAAAATATGATATAAGCAAAAGTCCGTGTTGTTTTTCCTAATGAACTGTTTAGCCAGGTACATCTGCAGTGAGTATCAAATGCTAAAATTACTGCTGGAATACATCTGTCTCAGCTTACAAAGATGTCAATGGATACCTGATCTCTCATGTTTTGAGTTCCCTTCTTCTACTCTTCCAAACAGTTTTGCTTTTTCCCTTTTTCCACCATATTTCCTCTTGTTTACTCATTCTTTACTGTTCCATTGAACTGGTACTTGCATGCTATGCTTACTGTAAAAAAAAAAAAAGCTTTACAGTGCTTTGCTATAAATTTTTTGTTAAGGAACAGTGAAAAAACAGATGAGATTACTGAGACAATATAGATAGACCTAGAACCTAGCACCTCCTCTTACGTTGCAATTAGTTGAAACTTGCTTTATACATAAGGAATTTAACTAGTATATGATAGTTTACGTGGATCTTTCTCTAATGTCTCGAAGATGGAACCGTATTGAACGTCCTTGTTCATGGAAGGATTCAGTAGTCATTTGTAAACTACTCCAAAACTTGTTTGAAAAAATTAGGTCATTCAATTGCTTATTTAAGCAGATGGAGGGCAAAGAGCCAAAAGAAAAAAGCTAAACTTGAATATGACAGCATTACAAATGCTTTGGAAATAATTGATAGGCTGTTAAAGGTAAGCCTGTCTGACAGCCACAATCAATAATTTGTTGGAAGCACTGATTATATGTGGAAGTGTGTGTATGTATATATATATATATATGGAGAATGTTTACAAAAACGCCCTGCTCTTTAAACAAACTATGTTGCAAGAGAAACCAGCTGCTGAAAATTAGCGTAAACATAACTGGACTAAACAATGAAGACTGAGAATAGAAAGAAAACTAAATATACTTAAATCTCATGAAGTGAAATTATTCTTACATTCTTACACTCAATGAGAGAAGTGGGCACTTTTGTTTCCATTAAAATAGTTAATAATCAGTAATTCAATTAAATTCAACCTGAAATGACAGGTCGAATTTAATTGATTGATTTTTTATTTTTTTTTTAATATATATTTGCCTCATCCCTTGATGTGTCCATCCATTTCTGCTCTTAGAAGGTGTTGGCTGTCTGTACTGCCTTATGTTTCCAGGTCTATCTCTTTCAGGACCCGACACAGTTTTAGGGTTCTGTGGGGCTCCAGTTTTAGGGCTTCAGAGTTTCAAGCTCCTTGGCACTGCTCTGGATTTTAAAGGCTTCAATATCCTGATTTTTTGAGAAGGCAGAAGTGTCTGACACCTGGAGGCAGACACATTACATCAACTTGCTTTATTGTTTCCTGCTGCAACTACCTAGTGACTCTCAGAATTTAAAAATAGATATCCACTCTGTAAAATTTACTGTTTAAAGAGTTTAGTCTTCAAATGAATGTCCATACAGTAAGTGAAGGGTTTGGGGAAATAAAAAGCCCTTTTTTGTTTTTGTAGAATAGTTAATAAGGATGGCACTGAAAACCCAATAGGAATGTAAACATAAAATATTAGAAGGAAGAAATTCTCCCTAGTCTTACTGTTACAGATGGTTTGATAAGATCTCTGGACCCTTGAATACAGCTGTATACAATATTACACTAGTAGAGGAGATTTGAGATGTGTTCTAGTATCATTAGAGGAAGCTAAAGATATATAAAGATACTGCTAGGTCTCATGAGATGTACAATCACTACTTTAAATCAACTGTTAAATTATTGTCCAGTTATTGCCATAGACCAGTCACAGTCAGAAAGTTCACAGTGTGGAACAGATCAGTTCTTAACTGGTAAAACAACTAATCAACAAGTGTGCAAGTATGAAACACAACCTCATTTCAAAAGTATTGAAGTTGATATAGAATAGTTGTACTCTGCTAGAGCTCTATAGATAGCAAGGGAGTCTTTTAGGGCTACTTGAAAGCTGATGATTGTTTAGAACAGCATCAGTTTTTTACTGGAATCACAACCATGGAAATGTTGAGCTACCAGCTTCTGCAGCTCTTCCAAATGTCTACAGAAGGGCAGATCCATCTGAGTGGCAGTCTGGATCTATGTCTTGCTTAGTCTATAAATATGCTTTGCAGACACTTGGGAACACTTAACTTACCTATTTCATACCACTGCTTAGTGTGTCAGTTTTCTAGAACATTAATCATTCACTGTTCCTCCAGAATGAAAAAGCAAATCTTATATGGTTACATATTTGGTTCATTACATATTCAGTTCTCCCCTTTTGTATTATGAATCAAGCCCATTAATCTGATGGGATCATCATGAATGGCTTCTACTTTTGCTGTGGTTTTGGCAGCCAGCTGCTCACTATTGAGGTAAATGCTAACTTTGGAATCCACCATGGGGTTAGATGACCTTTCTTCTTCATCATCTAATGAAGGATCGATCTTTCTCCTTGGTTTTCTGCATTTTCCCTTGACACTGTGATCAAGTGAGGCATAGCACATCTGATTGGCAGACTCCACCTAAAAGAAAATTCACTTTAATGTTCTGTAGTTATTCTTGCTTTAAAATTAAATCTAAGATTTCAAGTATGTCTACACTCTGCCTGAAATTTGTCTAAGCTAGCTGTAAAACAACTCATTAGAAGTACAAATAATTGAACTGGGAGAATGGAAAATAGATCAATATAAGCTAATAGTAAATGTCTCAGTAGCAATATGAAAAAATTCATCTAGGGATCATTGAAAAGATTCTCTGTGGGAAGAAAAGAAGCTTATGTAATAAGTTCAGGTTCTTTGGGATGCAAGACATTATTTGATCTGGTTTTCTTCTCACTTTTCTATTTTTTAGTTAGAATCCAGTTATTAACAAAATTAACATGCTTTGTCTGTGCAGAAAACCAAAGATGGGCGATCCTTTTCTGCATATGCGATCTCATTTCCAGTGCAAAATGTATGCTTTTTTGTGTCTTTTCACAGGCTATTTGTGCTTTTCAATCCAGACCATCAATGACTGTTGACATTGGAAAGTCTAGATTAAAAAAGTTGTTCTTTACCTGCTGGAAATACCCTGTGTGAGAGCTTGAAAATCAATCCTTATGAAATACATGGCAATCAACTTGGGAAATTGATGCTAGGAATGCTTCAATTACAGGCAAATTTCATTTGAAGCTTGCATGCTTTTAGGCATGCAGGTATCTCAGCAAAGTACAAATCAATAGAAAACAATCTTTCCCTGGTTAAGGCATATAGATTTTGCACTGGATAGGAGAAAGCCAGTCAAACTCAGGAGTATCATGTGATACAGCTTGTGTTTTCATGTTGATAGCTAAACCAAATAAAATTACTTCTTTACATAAGCCATGGATGGAAATTTAATTTCACATGATCTGCATGCCTGTGGCTGAGCTTTACTATACTGTATTTCATGAAACTGAACTATCTGTAATTATGCTTCCTTATTAATGACTCAGATTGAATGCAAAGTCAAGTTTATACTGAAATACCTTGATGACCTGAGATACTGATGCATGGTAATTTCTGTGAGAATATGAAGATTTTTGTTATATATTGTTATAGGATAAATAAAGGAACTGATTCAGAAATCCATAATTAAAATTAAAGATACCTGTAGCTGGTTAACTGGTCTTTGAGGCTGGGACTTCATCTGCTCGTAACAACATTCTTCTGTAATTTATCAAAGTAGAAAAATCTTTTTTATTAAGACATGCTACTGAATCTTAAAAGATCAGATCAACAGATTCTCTCTGTTAGAGAATGTACTCCCCCCAGTTTGCTTTGGTAGGATGTTTGTGTTTGTTTTGAAATCACACACAGATCTCTCCCTCTAATTATAGAGAGGTAAATAGCTGAGAAATTCAGACACATACTGTGAAAATGAAAATCATTTTGTGTTCATACGAAGGGGAGGTTTCTCATTATTCACTATATGGGCATCATTTTAGAGCAGTAGAAAGACTTCTTGCAATTAAGAGGTAGCCACATACTGATGTATTTTTCAGCACAGGCAGCCTTTTCTTTGACTGAGAAAGAAGTGGTGAGTTGCAGCAGCTGGTGATTAAATTCTATTCCTGAGTCTGTTTCAGTTTTCTGTAAATTTGGTTCTAGTTATTTTCTCATATCTCATTTTAGCCACCAATAAAACAGTTTACTTCCTTAGAATTTTCAGACTTATAATGTCACTGCATTGGAGAGCTGACTTGATTAAATTTGTGCAAATGGTGTGTGAAAAAGTTGAGTTTGTTTGGGCTTTTTTTTCCCTGTGGTTCAAGTGCTTTAATTTTCCTTAGCCCCAGTTAAGACTTGCAGAAAAAGTTGTGTTCTTGTTACTTAAATACTGTTTTAACTCTATAAGGACCTCAAGAGACAAACCCTTGGCACATCTAGCTCTCACTGCAGGTATATGATGTTACAGCCTTTAATGTGGTGTCCCTTTGCCAAGGATTGTTAACTTGAGCACAGTAAAGCAAAGCCAAGCTGTCTGCCCACCATTCAGCTGCTGGGCTTCAGCACATTTGTCAATGTTGCTGGTGATACCTGGATAGCCACGGCAGAGAATTGGCGTGTTTGTTTCTGTGGGAGCACTGACCTTGCACCCTGAGTAATATGTGCTTTAGATTGCTTTAATAGGCGTGGATCAAGCTGTTGTTTCAGTTAGTGCAGCTTTACATTTAGACAAGCTATTTGTTTTGAGGTACTTGGCTGAACAGGACCATGTGGACTGTAAAAAATCAAACTCTGTATGAGATCTGTTCTTATAAATAAATAGTAGTGCAGTATGAAGGTTTGCATTTCTATCCCAAATATGTTTTAATAATTTCAATTATATCAATAGTTGAAAATATGTAGATTCTCAAGTTTGCCGTTTGAGAAATGCAAAATATGTCAGTCAGTCATTTTTTAATCGTGCATTTTTATAGCCACTGAATAGACACATGTTCCCAAAATGAATCTTACCTAAAATATCTTGACTAAGATTGCCATAAACTGGATAATCTTCTGTGGGATAGACATGATAGCTACAAGGGGAATGAAAAAATACTTTTAATTCACAAAATACACTTTATTTAGCATCTCAATACTCTATTTTAGTAAATGTTTTATGCACATATGCAGATTGTTTGTGATCTTATAGATGAGATCAAAAATATCAGAGGGGGCAGAAATGGCAATGTGGATATTCTCAGGAGAGATTTGTTACCTGGCCCAGAACTGAACTCTCCTTTCCTGTAACTTCATTAAGCACAAAGCTAATTTCAAGACTATTAAGCTACAGTTTGAAGTCGGGGAAGAAATATTGATAATCACTGAAAGGAACCCAATTCATGACCTCTGAGACCACTCTACAATACAAATTAAAGCACCATAGGTGTCTCCTGGGGTGATGTTCTTAAAAGGTCCCCTCTTGGTTCAACTGAAACACTTCTGTCAACAGAGAAGACCGAAGCTAAGTTCAGCTTTGCATTTTTAGTTGTATGTTGTGTTTCATTACCTGGTGTTACTTGGAAATGTTTCTAAGTGGGTTTGTAAAATGTGAATTGTTAGTGGGAAGCACTGTGTTACCTTTCTACTGCACCCCTATGTTGCGTCTCATCAAGGGGGTGAAGTTGTGCTCTAAGACCACATTCAGTGGTGTTTTTCCTCTGAACAGGCAGTAATAGACAAATAGAGATTCCCAATTTCAAGAAAATTTGTAATTGAGAATTGGGTTTTGGTAACAGGTGCAGACTTTTGTATTTTTCTTTCAAGGGCCTTTTATATTTGGGTTGAGATGAGACTATATCCATCTCCATTTTCTAAAGTTTGGGCTTGGTTTGGGGTTTTTTTCTGTATGGCATAAGAGAGAGACTTGAAAAATATTTGTGTAGCAGATCCTGAGGTATTCTGCAGCTGTAAACAGACTTTTATTGCTTTTGGATTCCAGGTGTAAAAAATGGTTATGAAATGTAAATGCATATAAATTATTGCTCCACAAGTATTAACTATCAGACTATAATTTGTCACTGTTTTGTGAGAGCTGAGCGTTCTTTTAAATTAATTATGGAATTATTGACTTTAAGTGATAAGTGGTTTAGCTCAATATCTTACACTTTCAGATAAAATTATAGTATTAGCATGCAATTATTTCATTGTTGATAAAATAACTGGAGGATATATCTCACATGTGAATTTGTTTCCCTGGGTTTTTTGAAAACTTTTTTTCCACAACCAACATTTCCAGGAAGACTTGATATTGTATTTTCTTCTATGCCGACCCTCCAAAGCCATCTGTCATTATTTATTGCATATTTTACCCTTGCCAGAGAGACACTTTTTAATGCCACTTACCTTGGATTGTTCTCTTCGTAGTCTTTATGCATTTTAGCTGGAAAATTTGTTTAAAAAAAAAGTTAAGAGAAAATGAAACATGGTATTTTTAGAACACTTCAGATAATTGTCTCAACAGGCATGCTTTTGATTTTGTTTTAGAGAATACAGTTGAAAGCTCTGGCTCTCAGGATCTTCATTTGTCCCTCTACTTTTCTCAAATACTTTTGTCAAATACAAGAAATGTTTGTGTTATGGCCTTGTGTTGTGGCTGCAAAGTCTACATTAATTTGTAGTACCCAACAAATGTATTGTAACACATGTGATTCATTCTTGATTTCTTCCATCTTCTGCTTCTCGATCATCTTGTTCTCTCAAATTTTCTCTGTCTAGGGAGGTGAATCATGTTAATATTACAAAGTGACAGGTTTATTTATTTTACAAGTTCTGCTGGTACATCTGAAAAAGAGATCTACACAGATGAAGAAACTGAAGCAGAGAGGCAGCATCACCTAAACCTTAGACAGGTCAGTTTTGTAAATTACTGTGATTCTTCCTCATAGAAATATCTGCCTAGTAGCCCTAAAACGCAAAATAAACCAAAAAGCTCAACCCACACAGCATCCCAAAAGACTCCAGCAACTCTTAATATCTGATTCTCTAATACTTGGTGAGCTTAGTTTATAGGCACAGGCCTTCTGTTTATGTAGATAATATACACGGGTGTATTTAGCCTTATTGAAGCCTGCCCACCCCTGCGTGTACAGCACAGGTGCAGCTTTCCCTGTGTAAAGGGAATGGTGAGGATTGTACAACTTCCTAATCATAGAATTGCCTGCATAAAACAGGTTGCCCTAGAACAATCTGTCAAAAAGTAAAAGTTCATTTCAACAAAAAACAGAGTATGACTGTAGAGGCACATTGAGAGGCACATTGGTTTAAGAAATACAGTAGAATCCCATTCTGAAAAGCAATTAAAATGTTTTTCCAAAATATGCCGATAAGGCATAAAATCTATATGAAATCTGAAATTCAAACAAGCATTCAGGAATCTGGGGGGAGAAAATTTTCTCACATGTATTTTGTATCATTGCGTCTACTTAATTTTTAAATGGAAGTATAAATAATAACCAGTTATAGGAAAAGTATACTTCCTAGGAAAGGAAATGGCAAGTATTAAAAATACGCTTTAAAAATTTAAATGTAGAACTAAATTCTTCTGCTGGTTTGCCTTTAGAGAATGGATTTGAGCAGCTGTTTTTAGCAGTGGATTGGGCAGTTAACAATCCTTCTGTAATCATACCTGACTCTCCTAAAAATTTTCGAAAGCTAAATCCTCTCTAGTAAAACCATTCTTGCCAAAATACAACTTTACAATTCAGAAGACTCCATTTGTCGACTTGCTATCTCTCAGCAGGGATGGCTTTAAACATTGAAACTCAATTCCTTACAAAGAGACATTACTTACCTCGCCTCTTTTTCATACAGTGTGAAATATTCAGTGTCAATGAAAGAAGCAGAGCCAAACTCAGGAAGGCCAAAACTGCCCAGACAGAAAAATGGCAGTCCATTCCTGTAACTGAAAGAAAATTTGTGTTTTCTAACAATTTTACTGTATTCTTCATGCTTGGCTGATTTTTGCTTTCTGTAATCAAAGCTGCTATTTTGTTGTTTACTCACTGACAGCTGTTGCTATACAAGCTAAATAATTAATATCAAAACCAGATGCTAAATAATAAGAAAGCAACTTTAATGAACTCGTAGCAGGAATACTATTTCTCGGGAATTCAGCCAAAGATTAGTCTATTGGTTTTCCTGTAAGATGCAGTAAAAATCAGAAAATAATGAAGAAAAAAGTCATTTTACTTGATAGCTTTGAAATTATTTTTGCAGTTGTCTTTAAGTTAGTATTTACAGTAAATCAAGTAAATTCTTAGCTAAACTCATGAAAGTAGTTCTGAATTTAGTCAAACAAATTTTTTGGCCATGTCTCTGAAAAATAGCTAAGACTGTAACATTTTAACAATCCCCACAAAAAAAAGTCAAAATTTGGTTATGTTTTCTTGCATTTTTTTTCCAGCTATTAAAACGACTAACTTGTACTTATTTTCTTACCTGAGAAACCAGAGGAAGTGATAGTAATGGATAAGCATCAGCTGGGAACCAATGAAGCCCCAAGCAAGGAGAAGTTCCAACAGCTCATGGAAAATCACTTGGTAAAAGGCGGATCCACTTATTTGAACAAAGTCTTCTTCTGCTCTAAACTTAGCTCTTCTTGCAATAAGAAAGACAGGAAAGAACCCCTCTGTATGAAATCTATTTTTTTTTAATTTGATTCTTTGATTAACCTATCTCATGCAGGAGAAAACAGCCTATTGGTGGCCGTCCAGTGGCCAAAATTATCAGCGTAGTTGCAAATGGCCTGTGAAAGCCTTCCTTGAGAGAGGAAAGACTGAGCCAAATAAATGAGTGAAAGGAGCTTGCAGCTTGATTCTTACCTTTCCCCAGAGGCATGTTTCATGTTCTCTGAGATTTGGGGTGTTTGAAATAAAGCCTGCTGCCCAAAACTAATGAACTTCTCTAATAGTGCTGTTGGGGGCTGGGTTACTTTCTTGTAGAATTTTTTCCCAAAAGAGTAGCTAGGAAGCTGATTGCTGGGTACTTATGGATACTTTAAGGTATTTGAAAGAGACAAAAGAAGCGCTGTCCAGAGAGGGTGGGATCAACCCCACCTCCCTCTTGAAAGGGCTCAGAAGGAACAGGGGGGTGCAGTTTTTTGGTTTTTTTCTGACTGGAGAGAGATCTCACTNCCCCCCTCCCCCCCTCCGCCGGGAAAGGTGCATCGGAGAAAAACCTGTGACTGTTTTCCTAACCCAGTTTGGTATTAATACTATAGCTACTGTTATTTTGTTCATCTTGTTAGACTCATTAGTAAAGAACTGTTATTCCTATACCAAATTCTTTGCCTGAGAGCCTCCTTAATTCTAAAGATATAGCCATTTGGAGAGAGGAGGTTTGTTTCCTCCATTGCAGGAGAAAGATTTCTGTTTTGTCTTTTTTTTTTTTTCCTAGCAGGAATACTTGTCTTCAAACTAAGACAAGTGCATAAAAGAGATGTGTTGCTGGAGCAGAGCAGTCAAGCAACTAGATTGGACAATACTGATCCTTAATGCCCTTTGTTGTTTTTTGACTTACCTGGATTCCCTCAGGACACTGATATCTTGTTTGCTTCTTAAGTAAAGCTGAGTTAAAGGAGTACAGGAATGCACTTTTCCATGTTGCTTGCCAGGGGAGGGTGGCTATGCGTTTGTTCCTTCTGAGAAGACAGAGCTTTGTTCCTTGACTGACCAGCCCCAGCTCAAAACCTTCTTACAGGTTTTGCCCCCTTGTTGTGCTGGTGTTGCCAAAACTCTTTTTGTTTTGTTATGCTCCAACTCCCAGATGACAAAAATAATGACAAAACAAGATAAGCCCTAGTACTAAAAAATTACAAATCACCTGGGCTTCTGGGATGCAGGTTTCTTTCCTGATCAGAACTTACATTTTAAAATGAATGAAGCAAAGCAAATAAGCTGTAATTTTCTAACAGACTTTTAACTCCTTTTTTGCACATGATACTTTGAGTGACCATTTATTCTTTTTTTTTAACTAAACATCTTGTTTCCCTTCCTTTGTACCTCTTGAGTTCTCCCAAAGGTGTTTGAGAATTCTTTTTCACTGCAATACTACTTTCTGCATTGAAAGGCACTTCTTTGCAATGAGATTCAGACATTCATGAAGCATTCAGACATACCCATGAAGCAGCTAGATATCATTCCAGTTTTTCAGGGAAGACATTAAAAGAATGAGAGATCCTACACTGGGAAGATGTTATCAGGATGCATCAAGAATCACCAGTCTTTGGAACCTGGTTACTGTGCAATTAGTCACTCAATATTGCATCCCATGCAACCTGGCCAAAACTATAAGTCTGTCCAGGACAAGAAATTTCAAGTTTCAATGTTGTGCCTAAATAATCAGAATCATCTCTCATTCTTCTCCTCTCTTTTTATCTTTTCTGATGTGATCGGTTTCCATTCTTCCCATGTTCATTTCATATTTCTTTTCCTACAAACAGTTTTTCCAGGGAGCAAAAGCAGTATTGTGGCCTATGCGAAGGGAAGCACATGTAACTGTGATAGAATCACAGGACCAACACAGGAGAAGTCCTCTGAGATAATCAAGTCCAGCCTGTGACTGAATAACACCTTGCCAACTGCACCATGGCACTCAGTGCCACATCCAGTCTTTCCTGAAACACCTCAGGGACTCCACCAGCTCCCTGGGCAGCCCATTCCACAAGCCACAACACTGCAATTCATTAGAATAAAAAGAGTGAGCAAATACCTGAAGTACAGCTGCAATCTAACGTTGTTCCTTTTTCTTCATATAGAATGCTGTCATTTATCTCTCTGATTCAGGAGCCCCGATTTTTCTCCAGTGTTTCCAGAGTAGAAGGAAAACTCTTGGTTTCAATTTGACTATTTTCAACCCCTAAGTGGCCCACTTTTTATTGACAAGTATTGTTTTTCTATTTCAGCTTTTCATTTAAACTGGAATTATTATACGGAAAATAGTAATGGTTGGATTTTTTTTTCTTTTTAGTTTGCAAATTTAAATTCTATAGTATTTGAGCAATCCCACTTCTCAAGAACTTCAAAAATATTCTATGAAAAAAAGATATGAAACTTGGATTTCTCATAAAATTTACCAATGTTTTAAATCTCACAATCTATAATTCTTTCTTAAGCATGACTTAGGAAATTTCATGGGTGGGGAGGTAGATTAAGAAAAAAACATTTAAACTTCCTGGAAGAACACTACTTCGTTTATTTTTAAATTTATTTTCCACAAGACTGACTTAAAATCTGCTTGTGTTTCAGTAGAATGTATACAAACATATGAGTGATTTCATTATATTTTTATTAGTTTTTGCAATACTAGCTATTTGTTTGTCAGACAACACTACTTATATGGGAGAAACAATAGCAGTTTTTACTTAGCCCGTAAAAGCATAGTAAACACCTTGATCAGAGATGTACTGGTGCAATTCTGAGAGTTCTGTGCCATTCTAACGTTAGTTTCAAGCTAATCGTATTACCCAGATATAAAATATGAGAAATTCCAATTTTATATCCTAGCTTTACAGATATGCAGCTCCCAGATCTTTCCCAAGTCATCTTGTTCTTATAGGTGTTTCTGGTATGCTGCTTACATTTATAAGTGCATTATTTCGTATTAACTACTTTGACAACAGCAGCATTAGAAGGATAGCAGACTGTGTGAAGAACAGTTTATTTCCACAGATAACTACACTGCTCTCCCTAAACGTACAATAGCAGATGCAACCTCTCACAGTTTACAGGTTGTGCAAAAGGCAAAAATATGACAAAGTGACTGTAGATGGGGAGTGAGAAATAAACAGCAAGTCTATTAAACTAATTATATTCCATTTTGAAATGGTGTCTTTTATTCTATTCTCTAATTTTAATTCTCATTCAAGTCATCTATTCTCAAATGGAGCAAAACTATATTAATCTTTTCATAATATATAGTTAGACCAAAGAACCCATGACACTCTATTCATGGGCATTCTCATTCAAGCCATCAAATTAAATATTTAAAAAAGAAAAAAAAATTTTTTTTAAAAAAGTCATACAGACTAATTAGGCTGCTTGGGAATAGGACACTATGATTCTAAAATTATAAGCTCAAATTCCATCTGAGTTTCCTGCGATAGGAAAACTTAAGGGTGTTAGTAGTTTGTTACAAGAAAAAATATTGAAGTATTCTTAAAGTAATGTACTCCTTTGTGAAAGGAAGAAGTTCATTATATACCCAAAGGTTTCATGTTAAATTGTTAGAAGACTTTGGGATGTGTGAGTAGAGAAGTAGTATATTTAATAAAGATGACAGCATTTTGATTAACTAATATCAGACTCTCTCTAGTATTAGTGATATATTCTTATGCTACTGTTCTTCCATTTCTCTTTGAAAATTAGGTTAAACTTGGAGTAGCATCCAAGTAGAACATCTGTTTTAGATAAGTTACTTCATTTGGATAAGGTTTTTACTTTTCTGACTTTAGAGATGGAGTTACTCACCACCTCAGTATATTTTACAGTGTTGAAAAGGAAGGTACCATATTCATACCACAAAATACAGACAAATAAAAGACCTTCTAAATATGTAGTTAATTGTACTTTTTTCTCTTTAAAAGTCTATTGACAACTTTCTCTACCAACAGAGACAAGACATGGGAATAAGTTTTGGCTATTTGTTTTTAGGTTTTCTCTTTATGGGGTTCATTATGCTATCACTGGAGGGCTGTGAGGGAAAAGAAACAAAAAAAGAAACCCAACCAAAAAAACAAAAGCCTTCAAAACATTCTAATCTTTCCTGGATGAATTTCTACTATTCATTTTGTTGCAACTCAAAGGAGTGGACATAATCCCAAACATACCTGTGGGGAGTGGAGCCAGATTTAACCATTCATGTTGGATACTTGTCCTCTAAACAACATAAAAATAGCAGAAGTGCTACATTTTGTTCCTCCTTGCTCTAATGTATTTTTTTTAGAGAATCCATCACAAAGGACAACAAGGAGATAACATACTTCTACCAGGTTTTTGTACTGAAAAGGAATGTGAGGTGAGGAACATAGATACCATCTAGCTGGATATGCCATCTGTGGTAGTAACGCATTATCCACAGAGGCAGATTAATTGCTATCAGATTTATGGTGAGAATCTGGAGAACAAAATGGTTTTCCTTTCTTTCCTCTTGTTTTTGTCTATAAATTTGTTAAAGATTAGATAAAACTGTCTCTCTTCCCCCCTTCCAATTAAATGTTGATATAAATAATATTTTGTACTAACAGCCCTTAGAATAAGAAAGCCATTAAGAGACTGATGAATGTTAAATTAGCATTAAAAATGCTTTCACCTGTGTGAGATTTTAATACAGGGTTAATTATCTGAAAAAGATTCCCTAAACTGCAATTAATTAGTGCACAGCTAATTGCTTTGTAAGGTATCAGCTTCATAGAAGGGAAACAGCGCATTGAAAAATAAGAAGGCCCACAGCACGGTATTTTCAGCATAAAACTAATTCCAATGCTTAATCTTCATTACCAAACTTTAATTAACGAAGGTTTAGCACCCTGAGCCACCTTCTTGGAAGACTGCTAATCTACCATAGTGTGGTTCTACTGCTCCTATGTTTAGGAGTTTAAAAGATAAGGCTTACCTGGTTTTGTTGTTTCTAGGAATACTCCCCTCCCCTTTATCCAACAGGAAATCGAGTTATGTTGGCAGATGTTGGATACTCTTTTGTTTTGAACCTGGCAGCATGAACCTGTCTTTAGAGTTGCCGTCAATCTCAAATCCCTCCAGTCTTTTTTTTTCACCTCCTTTCTCACAAACAGGAAATGTGGTTCAGCTTTTACAAGCAAACGCACATTCTCCTTCAGTGTTTGCCTCCAAGAGAGAATGAAAGTATTTATGTGTATCCTTGTATTTATTAGCCACCTGTCTTGCCTCAGAAAAAAACGTACAGGACTATTAGTTTCATTTATGTAATACAGACTTATTTTGTAATATTCATTTTCATACTCTTGAGTCTTCTTGGGTTTAATGTTATGTTGAATTCAACAGAAGTATTTAGATATTTAAACTAAATTACAGAACTATTTTACCTAGGAGTGCCATGTGACTCTTCATCTCTTGAAGTTTCTAAACCAAGTCTGAAAATCATTGCTAAGAGGCTACAGTTTAGCAACAACAGGATTCAGAGGCATGATGAAGGAATTATAACACTTCTAGTTCTTTTAAAGTCAGGTTTGAATAACATAATGTCATTCCTCCATTCTTTAGAGTTTATGAATCGGAACCACAGTCTAGTACAGTTGTGGAAAGAAAGGATAAATCAGTATGTCGTGCACTGTGTGTTTGTCTTTAGAATTTAATGAAACATTCTGTTTAGGTAGAGAAACCATTTTATTCTCAGAATCAGAGTAGTTTCTTCCAGAGGAAGCTTGCACGATGAGCACTGTCAACAAAACCTTCTGTTAACTTCTGAAGTTTTAAGTATAGTTTGGGTTTTGGGGTTTTTCTTCAGAGCAAATGTTTTATTTCCTAAAATGTATGGTGTAGAAATAGGAGGGGTTTCTTAGGAAAAAAAACTTGAATCACATGACCATGTTTGTCTTTTTGGAACACATAAACTGACATAGCCCTCAGTGTAGTCTAAGGAGCAATGTAAAGCTCTGCTGTTCAAGAAAGACTCCAACATGAGGAAATGCCATCTGCAATCTGTCTTTATTTGGAATGCTATTACTCTGGATTATTATTTTTGTATTCACTGCCTTGGATCAATGTTTAAGAAATAATTTACTAGATTAGCATCTTATTTGAACACAAAGGGACAGATCACTCTTGATTAATATAATATATCCTTATCAAGTCTAAGGGTGATATAGATATAAGATAGACTCTTAACTACTCAGAGCTCTATCATAATGAATTGAAGAGAGCAGGAGGAATTAATCTGAAAATACTCAAAATGGTGGGAATTTTTATAGAAAGTAACTGAACTGAGAGAGTAACTGGAGAGAGTGGATGATGTGCATTGTGAAAACAAAGACAGTTGCTTAGTTTCTCAGGTAAGAGCATGAGGAGTAAATCTGAGACCTGCAGATGATTCAGAATAAAATGCTTATCAGCCTGAACAAGAAGCTTACAAGAAATAAACTCCTTTGGAAATAATTAGGAGCATAATGGAAAGGTGAATACTGAGAATGCAGCAGGAGATTTCTGGGTTTGTAGTCCTGCTGGTGTGTTAACAAATCTGCTCTCCAAGAGCAAATTGTTGCCGTACTGTATCAGCTTTGAATGGCTGCAAAAGCGAAGTCTATTGGAATAAATATGAACTTGGTATGCTATTTTGGGCAACCTGCAAGAGAGAGAAGGCTCTGTTAGACAGCAAGAAAATACTCGCTTCAGGCAGTAAAATCCATTGTGAATATGAGGCTTTTTTTTTTCCTTTCCTTTGTATCAGTGCTATGTTAAAAAACTTAGAGTGCCAGTAGCCTGCTTAAAGTGCTGCTATTCGGGATAATAGAGACAAGGACAGATCATGACTATATTTAGAAAGACAGGACATAAGGTAATGCTACTTCATCCCCCTCTATTGCATACAAAGGCATTTCCTCTTCTTTTTTAAGTCCCCAAGCTATAAATTTCTGGGTGCATATTCTGGGGAAGTATCGCTGCCTGCTCAACTACTTATGCGATCTTTGATAAACATATGATGCTGGTATCTCAAGAAAAGAGTCTGTCTCAAGTGGACATCTGCTTTGGCTGGGAATAGCTCTTGCTGCTGAAGTTCTTGGAGAAGGTAAATGGAGCATGATTAAATATTGATGTACACAGATCTATATGAAGGAGTGAGCCTGTGCTGAAATGGAGTCAAATAGTACATAAGTACATTCTGTAATGTGTGCAAGTTGTGTTTTTCTAAGACTGCAGAATGCATATTTATTCCAGCTTCCTGAGGCTGAAATAAGTTGCACAACTGACAACATCAGGCCTCAAATGCCTACTTTCTCTATTACTAGTCAAATCGTATCATATTCTATGCTAAGTGTTCTAGTGGAAATCCCCTTGCAAAGAATGTAAGAGATATTGTAGTAGAAGACTTGAAAAGAATAGGTATTCCTGCAAGATGTACTTATATTTCTGTTCGAAATGTAAATCTCTTTTTAATAAAGAAATTTCAGAATTTTCTGGGCAAAGTAACTATAGCAGAAGTGTTTTTAATTTGGTTTATAATGGAGTCTGACCTGGTTCTAGTCTCACAAACATATTGGAGAAGTAGAACTGTCCTTTTAGGCTGAGCATGTGATGACTCTTTACTTCGATGTCAGGTGCAGACCTGGTGCTCCTTGTGCAGTGAGCACAAATGAGCAACAGCGCTACGGGAGAGCGGTTGGTTTAAAATAGCTGCCAGAAAGAGTGAGGCCTTTCAAGTGAGCTTCAAATGCTGCAGAGAGCTCTTCTATCTCTTACAGTGAATTTTGTACTTAATGATAAAATTAACAAACTAATCAGGGTCCTTTGTGCATTGAAGACAAGCCTGTCTTTAATCACCACTTTACTTAAAACCAGTGTTAAGCAGAATGCTATCTCATTAACTGCCCCTGAAATTGTGGCTCTATTAAAAGCAGTACCATGGGTTTCCTGTGGGGAAACCAATGGGTGGTTTTTCTTCTGAATGCTACAAAACCTTATTATCAAGGACTATAAAGAGAAAATTTCTTATCTTGGTAATTCTGCACTGAAAAGTTTCCATTGAAATCTAACACTGCATACTTGTGCAGCTTTGGGTGGGGTTTTCTGTGCTTCATGCTTTGAGGTAGCAGAGCAGTCCCTGTGTACTTAGCAGAGAGAAAAGAGAACAGATGCCACTTCATTCAAAACCTGCAGAAATAAAGTGTGGGTTTTCCATTGAATTCACTAGATTTTGCTTTCTGTTCAGATAGACACTGTATCCTGAGAGAGATGTAATCTCTAATGATTTTTCTTTCAATAGGCACAAGAAGAATTAATTTCTTATTAAAGTGCTATAATCCATTTACCAGTTTTAGGATTTTTTTAGTCCCTCTTGACACACTTACACAAGAGTGTGGGCAAATACTTTAGCCTGGGCAGCAAAAGGCCTGGCCCTGCAACTATTCCACATGTGAGACATCCTAGTGAAGCCAGCAGGCTCCACTCTGTGCTTGGTACTAAGCTTACGACTCTATTAGCTTTGACCAAAGTGCAAGAAGAATTTGTGAGCAAGGTAGCAACTCTAAAATACTGAGCGTGTTCTTTTAAAATTTTATTGGGACTACCACAAGCATGTCCATGAGGCTCAGTTGGAGCTAGTGTACAAAACTCAAACTCACGTACATGTGGCCTGAAGCCTCCTGGAGAATCACCCTGAACAGTCTAAGTCCCTTGCTGTGGCCTGAGCTGATGAACTGATTCCTCACTTGTCCTCACTGCTGAAGTGATGAAGCTGACTCCTGCTCTGCAGTGTGTCCTTAACAGCTTAACCCTCATAGTGGGCTTTCTCATCATGATTAAGAGAATGTCAGAAACTTGTCCTCTGTGTTCCAATGAGTTGAACTTGTTCCACCTTGAGTGAAGTGTTACCAGCCACAATTATTAATGAAATATTAATAACAATATTAATGAAAATAGCCCTTACTTTGGGCAAAACAACTCCTGTGCTCTACTGAGTGACTGGTATTGCAGGTAATGAACTGTTGTAACTCAGGATGCTGTCTCTGCATTAGAGCACTGTCTCTTCCACCACTTTTTGAAGCCTGTATTATCACAGCGTGGTTCATGTTGGCCTGTTCTTCTGGGCACAAGAAAAGTTCTGAGCTCTTTAAAATCTAATGGAGACCTAGTCAAGTCTTGTTGAGGGTTCTTGTTGGGAGTCAGACTTCGATGTGTATGTGAATGCTCCCACCTCGCTTTGCCATGACATTGCAGGTGAAAGCACTTGAACTACATGGTTTTTTTCCTCTAAAATTCTTCCTGCATTTTATCCAGAGGGACACTATTTCCCTCACATGACACAGTTGCCAGGGGGCAGTAGAAGAACCACTGAACTGGAAGTGCAGGTCATGCACATGTCTGACAAGTCAGAAACAGTGACAAGGAAAGGAAAAAAATGTATGAGCCTGCCTCAACTTAATCTGTGATTGTTAATATTTAGCAGTAAGCCAAAGTATATCTGCAGTGCAGCTTAATAACTGCTTAGATCTAATTAATGTGTGTATAGGTTAAGAGAAAGATTTGAAATAATAACTGTGAAGCTAAGCTAAGCCTTAAAAAGTGGTCAGTGATGCATTGGAGCAATGAATTTGAACTGAATCGCTTAACTACTGAACCTTTCAGCTTAACAGTGTTGTGGTTGCATCTCTATTTAAAGAAGTTTCTGGTAAGCAGATAAAAGTGCTCATCTTGCCACATTCACGGCTGTTAAAACCTTGTTTTCTTACTACTTCCTGTTGAGCAGAACATTTGGGCACAGCAAAGTGTGTGCTGCTTCTCTTGTAGTTTAAACTGTCAGAGACTTGTTAGCATTTACAGAAAATAAGAACACAGGTGCATGGAAAATGGCTGTCTTGTCCCACAAGATGTTGAAAGCCTATGAAGTGACTGTCCTACATTGGCATGTACATTTTGGCATTTCTCAGAGGCCAAAGTAGGTACTGTTCCAGGAGTTTTCTTTGAGCCTGAGAGTACTGGATTGAAGTGTCTGTGTGAAGGAGGCAGGGCATAAGCAAAACATCTGTCTCTGTGTGAGAGATGAAAAATGCAGTCATGGACCCTTTTAGATATCGTGGGTGACCTTACTCTGTCGCGCACAAATGTTGCAGCTGCAAAGGGAGGATTTGGGTTTGGAACTAGCAGATCTTTAATGTTCCTTCCAAACCAAACCATTCCATGATTCTATGACAAATTTTTCCAAGAGAATTTTCCCAAGGGAAATGTCATGGCACATTTCACTATGCTTCCTGGTCAACACGACCATATTCTTTCAAAAGCCTGACATTGCTAAAACACTGATAGGCTCTAAACAAGCTCTGTTTGGCTACCTTGAACTAGCAAAATAATCCCATTACTTCAATTTTTGTTAAGTTTATAATCTAGGCTACTAAAGTTCTTTTTATTCATGTTCTGTCCTAAATAACTCTTATTTTGAGTTTGGTTAAGAAAGGTGTTTTTCTCTTTCATGAATCATGTACCTCAGGAGTATTTTCTGTCTTCTTTATTGTGTGTGTACAGCTCCCACTTCCACAGTTGGTGACTAGGAAAGAGTTGCTCTGTGTGCTATTATTGGTACCAACAAATTCTTGCTGGGTTGCTTAGTCAATGCTTTATTTGTAGCACTATGCAGGGATGAAGAAATATTTGCATGAGTAGATTTTTTATAATCTAAATAGATTTAGAATCTAAGTAGATTTTTATAATCTAAAGAACAAAATTACTTAATATTTAAAAGTGATAGCAAATTGTGTGTTTTGGTTGCTATTTGGAGATTTCTGTTCAGATACTGAGGTAGCTCATGCATAAAATACGATGCACATCCTTCTACACCACCCTGATATACACGTGTGTGTAGGTTGTTCTCCACGTCAGATATGGCCAGGGGGAGCAAAGACATTGTGGCTGAGATGGGAGCAGCCAGCAGTGCTACCCCTCTGTGTGAGCACTGCAGAAATAGATGGCATTTCTATCTTGAAAACTGGCTGTCATTTTAGCAGAAAGTGTGCCATAGCTATGTAGTTCATAGAATACTCCTTAGGTCACGCTCTGCAGCTGCTGAAGAGAAAGATTCTTCTCAATGGAGCTCAGGAACTTGATGGCAATCCCTTCAAGTAGAGAAGGCAGGTAGATAAAGCCATTTTCCAACCTTTCCTACACCTCCCTAATAAAGAGGTAGCGTGGTTTTAAGTATTTTTGGGGGGTAGAGAGGAAAAGGGAGGTGGATTAAATGCTGTACTCACACCTCAGTGAGAGAACAAAAAAAGTACCAGCATGCCTAAAGCTTGAAAGGGAAGTGAAGCAAGCAAGAGAACAGTGTTAGTTAGTATTTGATCTTTGTGCACTGAGCTTTATTTTCGTCTCAGTACCTAAATAAATGTATGCTTAAAACTTTTCATCTTTGCTGTGACTCAAGCAAACTGAATAAAGCATCGGTTTCAAACATTGTTCTATGCTTTACTTGAAGTGAAACATTTTTTAGGAGTTAGAGCACCATGCTAAAATTGAAAGAAGAGTGCAAATTATTTTCTGTCAATTTTGAAAACAATTATCCATTTTATCTGAACAGGCAAAGGCTGGGTTCTTTAGCTACTTGGGGAGAAAAAAATGTGGTAAAGGCTGACCATTCAGGTTTGTGTCTCTCCTACTCTACTGAATGCTTTTATTCTGTGGTTGAAACCATGCACATCATGATTTTACATCATGAGGCAGACAGTTCACAGAGGGTCACTGGATCACACAGAGATGATGGGTTCTGATGTGCTTTGCATTAGTGTTCTTGGAGTTGTGCTCAGCTTAGTACCAATAGCAAAAGTGTGGCATGCAAAAAAAATCTGGGTTCTTCTCCATATGTACATGACTGGTTTTCTTTTAACCATTGCTAACTTCAGTATACATCAAAAGTTTGCACTGATAACACTGTTGAACAAACATGCAATTTTGACATCAAAGCACAGAGTTTCTTTCTCCACAACTGGAGGCTAAGGAAGTTCTTTTAAAGAAACTGTTGATAGCTTCTCTTTTTTTCAATTGGGAGGAAAAAGCTCTGAGGCCTCACTAAGTTTTCTGTGTCACTGGTTAAATGTATAATTGGGTGCATCATTCATACGCTAATGCTGTGACTTGAAGCTAATTTTCTTCCCTGCTATCATATAATGGAGTTCTGGATTTTAATGTGCCTGCTTATTTTAGGCAATGAAATCCAGAGACAAGCCATACAAAAAAGAACCTGTACTGAAGTGCTTTTTAAAACCTGGTATTATTACAGTATTGTCTGTCTTTGAAAAATATCAAAACTCTTCATAAAGTGAAACCAATAAATACTGTGCACCATACAGAGCATGATCATGCACCCAACCTTGAATTAGAATGCACACTTACCCAGCAGCAGCTCTGTGAGGTTGTTTAAAGCCATGATGGAAGGATGATACCCAGCGAGAAATGCAGTTGGCTTCTGCTGAGTGCAGGTAATTACACGCAGTTTCCTTCACTCGCTGGAGTAACTTTTTTCCCTTTGAGCAAACAGATCTATAGTATATATGCAGAGTCTTGGCTCTGAATTTCCTTTGAGTATTATTGTATTTGCAAGTTCAGGTCTCCAATAGCTTGCTGAGAACATTAATTCATGTCTAATTTATCACTAGAGAAATCTGAGATTTAATGCATTTAGAGATAAATGTTTGCAGATTTTCAGGAAGGGCATTGTACTAATATTTCTGCAATTCCTGGGGTGAGGCAGTTCCTACCCTACCTAACAGGCTTATGGTTTATGACATAACTTATTGTATCAATTCAGTAATGTTTCCCTGTGGCTGTAGAGAGCCTGACAAAGTATGAAATACTACCTGTAGTTCTCACTTTGATGCCAGTGTTTTTAAAGATGTCACATAGATGATTTAGATGGTTACATTTCAGGTTTGGAGAGGCAAAGGAGGGAGCAGAGCACTGTTATCAGGCATCTCACCGATGTGTGGCTGGCAGTACTTAGGGTACCATCCTTTTATGTCTCTGCTTTTCTGCTGTGACACCTGCTGCTTTGAGCATCCTGGTCCTGTGGAGGGTGAGGGCCTCCCCCTGGGCTGAACAGCTGGCAGTTTGCTATGGGCAGGCTACAATTTGAGCACTGTCTTTCCTGGTATGACTTGCTTCCCTAAATGTAGAGCAGAGCTGCTCTTCTGCACTGATTCACAAAGAAAAGCTCTGATGACAGCGAAGCATGTGATGGGAGACAATTGGGCAAGGTTGTCTTAACTCAGATGAGAAGCCTGACAGCCTTAAGAGGAAAAAGGACAGGCTTGGCTGCATGCACAGGCCTTCAGCAGCATGTCACTGATGTCTCCTAATAGGAGGCGGAGGGGACTGCGAGCAAATCTCTTAAACTTAGCGAATGCTAACCAAGTAGTGAGGTGTCACCTGTGAAACTAGCATTTTTTAGAGCCAACTAGTTTCTTGAGTGCTCAAAGGATCCTATCTCACTTCAGCATTACTTTGTGCAGATCAGCCATATCCTTCCCTCACCAGCACGCTGAGGCTACTGATTAATTGGCAGCTGCCTTGCTGCAGCTCAGAGATGATGATGTTTGCTATCCTGGAGTGCAATCAATACCTCTATTGCTTTATATCTAAAGCCTGTGATTTCTGGCAAGCATAATGATTTTTCTCTTAGCTTAACCCTAACTAAGATTTAATTAGAGGATTTTAAAATGGTAAAGACATCCATCTGTCTGTGCAAAGACTTTCTTAAGCAGAGCAGCCAGAGCATCAGATCCTTCCATCAGACGTCTGTGTTAATTTGGAGAGCTTTTCAAGCTCCTTTCTTTCAGATCAGCTCTGTTCTGTACTTAGCTTTGTACCTTCAAGAGTAGAACCTGTCCCATACCTTCAGCAGGAGCTAGAATCTTCCCAGTGCCAGTAAATTGTCATACTCTTTGAACAGAGAAGGGAAGAGGAAATGTGTCTAGGTGTCTTACCTGGAGCCAGCAGAGCATGGAGTGTAAACAAACTACTTCCTATGTTCAGTAAACATCAGGTCAAGATACCTAATTCAGTTTACCACAGCAGGGTGGCATTTCTGAGAGAGGTGTTTAAGGTACAGAAAGGGATTTTCTGGGCTCTCAGATACACAGCTTCTGTCAGAAGAAAAATACTGGGGTTTGTGTTACTTTATTAGAAAAACGAATGAAAAAGCCAGTGGAGTACCAAAGCTATATTTACCTTCATGCCATATTCAGCACTTCCTCAAGGCAAATATTCTAGCTCAGAAAGAAATCATGAAAATGCAGACTGAGACAGCAAGTTCCAAAGTCTCTGTGCATGCTTTTCAGCAGCACATTTTGAAGCTGAATTCCCTTGCTCTCAGGACATTCCTTGGGTTATGGATACTTGAGTTTAACAATAACTCTGTTACATCAAAGGTTGAATGGGATCATGAGTCTTACTGGAAAGGACTATTGGGGAATACTGCAGAGAAAAGAAAGGCGAGATTCAAGATGAGAAAGAGGTAAAAAATAAAGATACGTGGGTGAAAGACACAGCAGAATTCTAGTAATTTCAGTAAAGGATAGAGAACAAAGGCTCCATGACATGAGCCATACTTCACTAAAGTAGCCAGAGACATTGAGCCTCAGATGATGGTGCTAAGCTCTATGGTGGAGCTCCTGGACAGTATCCTTAATGAAATTTTAGGGAGCCCTGCAGCAAGAGCAAAACTGAGCCCTTACATAAGGACTGTGCCAGGTCAGGTAATGGAGATAGAAACCTTATCCATTTATGTGAAAAAAGTCTGCGGAAGTGTTGAATCTTACCACTACATCCTTCTTACCCTCATCTGCTCTATGGAAGTACTGTGCCTCCTGCCCAGAACACAGAGCAGGCTCTACACAAAGGCGAAAGAATAACAACAAACAAACAACCCCCCCCCAAAAAAAGGTGGGGGTCCTTTTCTGGATTTAAAAAGGGAACAGCTGTGGAGGAGTCAATTCTTGATGAAGTATTAATTCTCTTTGTGTGGTTTGCTGTGGGTTACCTTCAGTGACAGAGATTTAAAGACTCGATCTCAGGCCTCTGAGAAATAACACCTCCTGACCAGGTGTGCTATGGAATTAAGGAAGCAGTAAACCTTACAGATACTCCCTTGAGATTTGGGGATTTTTTTGTGTGGGGATGAAATTTTTGGCTCATTTTGTTTATTAGTTTGTTTCCCCTCTGGTGGGGAAACTTATGGACAAGTACTGCAGTGTATTACTATCTCAGTGGTGTCAGTGTCACTTTTTGTGGTTTGTGGTCTTACCACTGTTGTTGTGGACTGGCTGCATTTTGCAATATTCTTAATAAATTTATGTCATTTCATACAACATATTGTCTTTAGAGAAACTTCTAAAGCCAGACTCAGAAGGAAGACATGAAAAAAAGAATGGTGTTTATAAAAGTATACACTTAAAAGGCGACTCAAAAAGGATAGAGTTCTGCTCAGTACTACATCATTTATAGCACTTTCATGCAAGTGTGCCAGCTTCCTTGATTTATGTGTATGTATATTTGGAGTTATTTTCTTCCTATTATCCCAGAAATTGATTCTCGTTCGTCATGCCTCTGAGCCTATTTACAGACCGCATGATATTCCATCACTTGCCTGACTTACAGTCAATACAGTGGAACAAATGCCCAGATGCTCCATTTCCAGAGTAAGGAAAGGGCATTTGTGCCTGCCTGTGGACACAAGAACAGCTGGTTTTGCTGCTGGATCGATCATGCATGTCTCTGTTTTGAGTATCAGAAAATGGGATGGTATTTATGCTGCTTTCCTAGGATGTGTCCTCCCTCGTTCTACACTTGGAAATTTTATCTGAATGTGACTGTTCGCAGTGTTTAAGATTCTGAGAAGCCTAATAAGAGTAAGTGGTACTACAGAGATGTGCAGGGTGGTTTTCATGCTCCTCCAATGTGTTGAATTTATATTCTGGCTGTAAGCACCGTGCACCCACAAGCACTTGTGAGAGGTGGTATCACTGCTGCTTAGAACAACCATGGACAGAAGCATGGTGAAATGCTGTCAGAAGCACTTACAAAAGAAGGATTACATTAGTATTTGCCAAGTGATAGCCTTCCAGAAAGGCACAAAAATCCTACATGTTCTCTGCCTCCTTTGGTTATTTACCATGACAGATAATTCTCAAGTTCGTGACTGAACCCATTGAGCACTAATATGATTATTGTCCAGCCACTTTAGAGAGAAGGCAGTCTGGCAATTTAAGGAGATGAAGAAGGGTGTGTGGAAAAAGCACTTAGAGATTTCAGCCCCAGGCACAAAAGCACTGAGCTTAGAAATAACCTCTGAGAGAATATGAAGAGCACCATCTACTGATGCAGAAGAAAATAAGCCATTTGTATACAAAGCCTTTATTTTTTTTTTTTTTCTTCTCCTTAGACGAGCTGGTGGTGGCTTTCTGAATGCAGACTTTAATCTGGATTTTGATATTCACTAGCAAGATATTTTAACTACTGACTCCACTTGCTAATGGTGCTGATAGAGAAGAAAGTGTGTTTGTACATGGTCTGTTCTGACCCTCAGCAATCCCAGCAAAGGGGCCTCATTAACACCCTTGATATGCATAGATATGCATGCCAAATATATCAACTCCCTGCCTAATCCTTATTGTCAAGGCAGTTGCTTTCAGTATCAGCTTAGAAAAGCAGGTTGAGCTGCCACAGGCCGTCATGGTCTCTTTCCAGTGCCAACTCCCCTCAGCTTCCTAGCTGAGAGCTGAATGATTTGTGACAACTTTATCTGACAGTTTTATGTGCTCCATGCTTGGAATATTCCACAACCTTTAGGCACTTGACACGGTCATGGTTTGTTGTGCATGGGAGTGGATCATGAAGGTCCTGTTGCTGTCAGCTCCTAGGCAAACTGTGCTGTGTCCACCTGAGAAATTTGGAATAATCTTAAAGTGAAAATGCACTTTTTGTTCCTCTGGATCTGAGTCAGCCCAACCTGCCCCCCTCTGATAGGGAGGACTAACTCTATATTCAGTCTTCTTTCCTCATCACTGACCAGTGCTCCATCATCAGAGTCTCTTTTTCAGTGTTAGATTGGGCATGAAGTTGCATCATTCAGAATCTCAAGTTAGTTAATTTAAGTTTGCCTTAAGGGAGCTCTGATGGGAATGATTAGACCTGCACAGATATCTGTGTCTCAGAAGTTGTAATCTTTCTATCCTGTTACTGATTGATGATGTATGAAGAGGGAGCATGGCCTTGCTTCCTATTTTACAGAAGCACAAGGCTCCCTCTTTTGTTGTACACCAGCACCACTTAGTGCTGAGATATTCCAGAGGTCACTAATAGAAAAATATGTTCATATATGATCATTTTCAATTTCATAGTGAAGCCCTCATTTTTAAGGCTTTGTATTAGCACTTAACAATTTTTTGCTCTGTCTTTGCTTTTTCTTTCCCGCCTATCTCCATTTCAGAGAAATAACAGCATATTTTCCTACTGGAGCAGTATATTAGCAAGTACACAGCTTATCCACTGGAATCTAGGCTACAACTCATGCCTTGGGCCACCCCTTCCCAGCCATCAGCCAGTCAGTTTTAAAATTACACAGCCAGAAACTCCTGAGTTAGAAATTTAAAGGTTCTGGGTGTTCTGCATTTTTAAGTTTCACAAAATCTAGTAGATATGAAGAGATTGAATAAAGTCAGAATATTAACAAGGGAGACAGAATCTTAAAACTGGTTATTCTGCTTGGTAAAAAAAAACAGAAAAATTATCTTCGGAATAGTGAAGTGCTACCAGCTTGAAGTTGGTTTTAGTTTGTTTTTTTCTCCATCCATTAATCAGTTGATTTAATAAAGGGATTTTCTTCTTACCTTGTTTTACAGAAACTGAACAATCTGGTGAGTTTAGTTTAATGCAGATGATTACAAAGAGGAGCAAGGATCTTTTTACCTGCTTGTGTCCATTATCTCTGAACTAAATAAAAAACATATCTGGAACAATAGTAGCATCTCATTTCCTGAGAGGGAAAGGGACAAGGAAACCATTGAACCATTCAAGTCTTCTGAACATGTTCTTCCTAATGTCAGAGGTATGCAAGACTTGGATCAAGCTACTGCTGACTTATCTTACTCCAAGATATAAATAAACACGAGCAAAAAGAAATATGTGAAACTTTTATGCATTATAGGCTTATAACAAATGATAAAAAAGAAATATGTGAAACTTTTATGCATTATAAGCTTATACCAAATTATACTTCTGGCACCTTACACATATTTAAATGTGACACTTTGAATATAGGCTTGAGATGTGTCATAGCAAATTATTTCTTTCATTGTCACAGAGACCATCTGGTGGTCACTTTCTGAACAAGAAAATGCCAGCTAACGCTTATTTGTGCCTAAGGCAAGTTGGGAGAGGGAGTACAGGACAACTAAGCAGAGCTCCTCTAGTAATAGGCAGCAGAAATTGTTCATGGCACATCAGGTTCTATATGTTTGGACAAGGACAATATCCCAATGTTTTGATGGCAGTTTTGAGAGTGCAAATAATCTCCATTGTCCTCTCCAAAAGCTTCCTTGACCTGGTACCCATGTGTAGTTGAAAAGAACAAAATACAGAGGTGACAACTGCATAAGGACAGCAAGATCTTTGGGATCACGGCACAGGGGAAAAGGAGATTCCTCTCATTTAATGTGCACAGCAGTTATGCATCAGTTAGGGACTAGGGCCTAAATACCTTCATCTAGCATGAGGAAAGCATTGGCTCTTTTTATTTCACTGTGAAGGGAAACGTGTTCAAAAATACTGAATAACTTACTATGGAACACCACTTATGCTTATATAAATATTTATTTACACCTGATTTTCACTATCATCATACTCTGGTTTTCATACAAGATTGAGGAAGTGTGGAGATACAACAGTGTAAAGTTTTTAAGTTTGCCACAGTTATGTGAGATGTTATATGGTGATTCGTGTCATTAAGGAAACAAACCATGGAATTTATATAAACAAGAATACTGAGCTTAAAGTAAAACATGGACATAAGGCAAAGGAAAAATACGTTAGCTTCATTATTTTGTTTTAAATCCATTTGTTGTAAATTATTGACTTTGCTATTATGTATTTTTGCCACTATGTAACAAATAATTATGAATTGTACCCACTTTATATATAAGGAGAAATACGGGTTTGTGCAGAGGTTTGTTACTGCTGTGGGCTTGTAAGAAGTAGAGACTCCATTGCTGCTGCTGGGAGTGTGGCTTGAGGACGCGTTCAAGCCTTGTCCGGACATGGTGGGGGCTTGTGAGTGCTGCTGCTTGCCTACGAGTCTGTGAGCTAGCTAACATGTTCGAACTTGTTCGGGCTTGTACCCAGCACAGTAAACATGACACAGTGCAACGAGAAACTGAGTATAAAAGGGGCAGTGACCGAGGGGAGGACGAACGNGTTTGTGCAGAGGTTTGTTACTGCTGTGGGCTTGTAAGAAGTAGAGACTCCATTGCAACTGCTGGGAGTGTGGCTTGAGGACGCGTTTAAGCCTTGTCCGGACATGGTGGGGGCTTGTGAGTGCTGCTGCTTGCCTACCAGTCTGTGAGCTAGCTAACATGTTCGAGCTTGTTCGGGCTTGTGCCCAGCACAGTAAACACGGCACAGTGCAATGAGAAACTGACTATAAAAGGGGCAGTGACCGAGGGGAGGACGAACGTGTGGGTGGAGTGGAGACTCTGTGTCCCCAGCGCTGCTTTGGTTGTTCCTTATCACCGAATTAATAAATTGCCTTATTGGTTGACCAATTTAATAGTGTTGATCATTTATAACAGTTATCTGGCAAAACCTGACAGACAAAAGCATCATTTGCTTGCTCGATGCTTTATTTAGATGTGCTGGTTTTGCATTTTTATTTTTAGTGAGGAGTCAAAAACTAGTAATGACCTTGATAGCTTCTTCTAGAATTGACAGAAAACCAATCAGTGGCTAATTTTGAATATTGACACATTGCTAAGCCAATTAAAAAGCTAGATGCAACTAGTGTGTTATGAATGAATCTGCAAAGTTACTTAAGTTCTTGTTGTAAGAGTTATAAGTTATTACAGTTTATAAAGTTTGTAAATAAAAGCTTTTATGTTTTGTATTATACATTGTAAATTACCTGAATTCCGTGTTGTACCCCTCCCCCTATTCCACCGGGAGTGCCGCCACTGCTTCCTGGAATGCCTGCCGCCCACGGAGGAGAAGCCGGCATGCCTTGCGGGTATGCAAATTAAAGGACAGAGGTGCTAACACACGAGAAGCACCCGAGAAACAACGAATTAACTTGAAATNGTCCAAGGAGCAGTGGCACCGGCACCCCCCCTTCCCGAGCTGAAATCACTTTAATAAAGGCCATTTCAAAGGAGCTGGTCTCCTGGCCCCTCTTTTTCATTCCTAGCTTAGTGAACATGCATTTAGAGACGAAAACGCCGGGAACCGGGCTCTTTTCTCCCGGTCTGAGTACAGGTAGCAGACCAGCCCGGCCCTCCGGCCCCTCCGCCGCAGGCCGGACCCCTTCCAGGAACCCGCCGAGCCCTGTCCCAGCAGAGCCCTGCCGCTGCTGCAGCGCTAGCTGAGCCGGGCAGGGGAAGGGAGGCCGTGGGCTCCGGCCAAGACCGGGCCGGGCCGTGGCTGCTGACATCTTGGCTACAAAGCCCTGCCCCGCCGCCGGCCCGGGCCGAACCGGGCTCCGCCGGGCCCCGGGAGCAGCTCCAGGCCAGCCCAGGCAGCGGCGGGGCTGGGCCGGACCCTGATGGCTCCGGGCAGGGCGAGGGAAGGGCAGCAGCACTGAAATACTGCACTGCAACTGCTCCAGCTGCTGCCCGGGCAAAATACTGACCCCTTTCAGTGCACAGATGAGACCCGCAGACCTTCGATCCTCTCCTGAGAGAAAAGGACAGAGTGAAGGAAGACATGTTGAGAAACAACATGAAGGCACCAAAGTCAGTAAAAGAAGGAATTCCCCCTCTGGATGAGAGGGGAATGAGGAGATGCCTTATTTTTAGGCTGAAATTCTCTTGTAAACTGTGGCGATGGACTGTGATACACTGAAAGATCCCTGTAACTCATTGAAAATATGTTTGAGAGATTTTGATGGAGAATTCAAATTATAGACCTGAGCAAAGGCATCCAGTACTGAAGTAAGCAGATGGTGATGTAGCTGTGATCCCATGAGAACTTTGAACAGTGAGAAATAAGAGTGATGAAGACCCTTTGACCCAAGAAGAAAACCTCTGTTCCTAGAGATGAAGATGATCTTAGAGGTGGATGGAAGAGAACTTTTGTTCCTGAACAGCTCATCCTTAAAATATACCCCATAAATTGATATGGTGCAGAAACGCAGCTGTGGGAAAAGCTGCCAAAAACAGGAGGGAATTCACAAATGCAGATTTCTGGGTGTGTTAGGGCCAGTTTCATGAGAACTGGGGAGGAAGCTTCATGGGCAGCTTCTATTCGTGGAAATTNTTATTATTTTTAAGTTATGTTAATAAAGTTTTTCTTTATGCCATTTAAAGTTTGAGCCTGCTTTGCTTTTCTCTTAATTCTATCTCACAGGAGAAAATAGACCCACCACATAAATTGGTGCGTTGGCCAGGGAATCTCAAAGTGGCAAATCAGAACCACTACATTAACCTATTTTCTTATTTTAAGAATTTATTGCAGATTCCTGTTCACTCAACAAGTGTACTGAAAGAAGACTTTGTTGCTTTTTTTTTCTATACTAAATAATAAGGTGATAGTACCTGATTTGTCTAGTAAAGAAAATTAAATGGACAATTGGTGACAGTTTCCACAACTAGAAGAATTTAGTATTTCACAACAAAATATATTGAGGACCAGAAACTGATCTCCAGATTGGATAGAAGTTTTTTATCTAAATTGTTTTTTACAATGGGTAAAAAAAATGAGTGTAGCTATTGAATCTTTGCATACTAACTAGGAAAAATTAATGATACAGTTCAATTTTTAAAACTACTTCATTATCCTAAAAAAAGTGTGTAGGTAGAAAAAAAAAAAAAGGACACATTTTTTGGGAGGCTTTTTTACTTTGTATCTCTTCAGGTTTGAAGTTTGCTGCAGATCCTGCAGCAAAGATGATGTTTCAGGCACAGCAGTGTGAAATAATCTACTTCATGACACTTCTCTTCTGTAAAATTCAAGGGTTTGATCTTAAACTGCAAAGAAAGATTTTACCTGTAACCCGTTTACCTCCAACAAAGTAAGGCTAAGCAGAAATACAAAAGTGTTCTAGCTGTGTATTTGTCATTTGTTCCATGCCAATGGCTTGCAAAACTCAATTTTTTTTTCTTGAAACTTTAACTGTCTCTAGGAATTACTTTTCTTTTATTATTATCAACTCCTGGGAAGTTTGAGGAATTAGGATAGTGAGACCTTATGTGGTGGTTTGGTTTTGATGTTGCTTATTTGTTTAACAGTAATTCTAATACTTCTAGAGATATTTTCCATTGTATCTAGGGCCAGAAATGTCTAGATTTTGCTGCACTGCCTCTGCAAGCACAAAGGTAGGAGGGGGAACAGGGGGATGCCCTGGGAGGCAAGGCAGAGACAAAATCCTGCAATCTGGAGTTAATAACTAATGTAATAGTTATTATACCTGCACATGGGCCTGCCCATGGTCTGCATCAGCACTGGTACCTTACTTAGCGTGTATAATCCACGGAGAATTCAACACTGCCAGCTCCTCCCAAGCCACTGTGGGGACACAGCCCTGACCTCTGCCTTGTGTGTGCCCTGTGGGGACAGTTTGACCTTCCCATGGGGGCCTGAACTGGCACAGCCCCAGTCAGAGCCCAGCCCAGGGCAGGCTGGAAGCATGGATGCAGCAGGGGACACAGCAGGGCTCTGCCAGAAGTGAGTCCGTGATGCCATTTGCATCTCACGTCTAGCACTAATGACCTTTACAGATGTGTGTACCCAAGATAAAGCCATTCTCCTGTGGTGTCAAACTCGACATTAGCCAATTTTATATTCACCCAATGATTATATGAATGGAAATACGCACCTTTTTATGTTTGAGTAACTTGTCTGGAAAGCTCACAATTGAAGGTGGTAACATTAACTGTATGAGTTTTCCTCCAAAACATCGCCTTAAATGAGATCCAAAGTTTTCATTAAAATTGTTTTGATATTTCATTTTGTGATTACTTGAGCAAGTATTTCTTGACTACATTCTTGAATCTCCTGTTTCAGAACCATGTCACCATATATTTCTTCCCTTAAAAATTGTGTATATATAGTATGCAATTTTAAGAAATTAATTTTAAATGGTTGACTTTGTGTCCCCATTGGGGTCAAAGCTTTTTGAAACTTTGGACTCCTTCAAAGGACAAAGTATATTGTAGGCATGACTAGTCAGACTAATGTGTAACCACAGTGTAACATGTTCTTCTAAGTTTATTATCAAAACAACTTTTATTACTTCAAATGAGTCTACAGAGAAAAATGAGAATACTAAATGGAGCAAGGACTGAAGAGACAGGAAGCTATGAAAGAAAAATTATATATATATATGTAGGAGAAGTGAAAAGATATGTGGAAAGGAGTAGTAATTACGGTAACAAAAGACATATAGTCAAACAAATAATAGAAATGAAGACACCTGAATGAAAGAGGACATTTTTATAAAAAAAGAAGACCCTAAAGCAAAAGGTAAGAAGGGGTTTTTATCTCTGTTGAAATGAGATGTGGAGAGATGCAGGAAGAGAGAACTATGGTTCATAAGGAAAAGAAGGTGAGTGGAGGAAGAAAGGGGAAATTTTCTGGTTTAAGCAGGTTCAAGCCAGCTCTTCAGAGGCTGGAACATTTCCATCCCTTATTGCAGCAAACATGTTGGGTAGCTGGTTAGCACCTATGAGATGTGAAGTGACTTGCTGAGGACTTCAGTCAACTGGTGTCTGCTGCCTCTCCACTGTTCAAGATGCTGCCCACCTCTGCATGCTAATAAATCTCAACAAGGGCCCCCTAATGGAAAATGCTTTTATGGAGACATTAAGTAATGTGCATAGCAGTCAGCTCCCAGAGAAAAGCTCTGGGACTCTGTGGTGTCATGGTAAAGCACAAAGGGATTGCTGAACACAACTAGGCGAGTTAGAGGAATTAGTGGTTTAGAAGATGAATGCCAAAGGTATGACAAAAGGTCATTGACCTTTCATGATATGCAGCCCTTGTTAGCAGCAGTGCTGCACAGTGAATTATCCTTTCTTCATGTCACTTGCCTGACTGGCTGATAAGCCCATTTGAACCTCTGTAATTCATCCAATACAATTCACTATACTCTCTTCAAATCTTTATTCTCACCCCTACTCCTTCCCCCTATTTCAGCTGCATAAGAAATAAGTGAGGCTAAAGCCTGTATTTAATTTTCATGTACAAATTAAAGGCTAGATGACTATACTGTCCAGACTACTTGTAATAGTAGTAGGTGAGCTGTCCTTTTGATAGTGAAAGCAGTATGTGGCTGAAAATGTGGTGTCCTGGAAAATTAATTTCTTTGGGAGGGTCTTGCCATCAGGGTTCCAGGCTCCATATTAATATCTCTCAGCCAGTGTCCTGGGCCTTAGACTTTCTCCTTTCAATTCCTGAGTAATTTAGATCAAGGTAGATAGTGAGAAATCAGCTCCCTTTTGAAGGTCAGGAAGAAAACAACTGCAAGAGCTCCAAGTAAATCCTGATCAAACTCATTTAGCAGCAGCTACACAAAAGATGTAGGTAGTTGCTTGGTGGGTTCATAGACTAACTGCTGGAGCAAATACCAGCCACAGCTGGGAAGAAGGGTTATAGTGGCAATTCTAGGCTGAAAAAGGGATCTAATTCATAAGTCCTTCACTAGTGGGATTCTGAGAACATGTGAATCCTGCTTTCTCCTTCACCCCCACTTTTATTTTGAATCACAATTTGTAATGAAGTAGTAAACTGGCTTGTGGTAAAGAGAGCAGGCTCCAGGAGGTCCTCCAGATGACATGATACCCCAAAATGGCTAGAGCAGGGTATAGCAGAGCAAACAATTTCCTCCTTCAGTGAGCTATTTGGATTTCAGGAAAGGTGGGATGTGATCCCCTGAAATACTAAATATTGAATTCTGGGCTGGTGGTATAATTTAAGATGAACTCAGCCATTATGATATCCCATGTTTTGGTCAGTACTGGTAACCCAGGATTTAAATATTCTTAAAATAGTTCTGTATGTTCTTTGCAGCTACTGCTCTTCTTGGCTCTAGCACTTGCCTCATTACTATGCTTCTGTAAGAGGGAGCACGAAGAGCAAACTTGCTTTTATTGTTAAGTGAACCTGAAATGCTGCTGCATTTGGAGAACCCTTGGGTTTGCTGCTAGTTTGTCTGAAGCGTACAGATACATGCAGAAGGGATGGGGGATGCATACAAATCCCATGAATACTACAAACCTAGGTAAATCCTAGGGTTTGCACAAATCCCTTACCCAAGTAGTGACAAAGTTTGGAAGTTCTCTGACTGAAGGAAATGGCTGGTTTATCTACTCTGCTCCCTTTTTGCTTTGCAAGAAATCGCTGTCTTTTAACTGGGAATATAAGTAGGTAGCATAACCAATTTCCTCCTGTGTCTTCTTTTATTCCTTTTCATGCAAGGCTGTCCAAAGAAGAATTGAAAACCTGATTACTACTCACTATGCACATATCCATATTTTTTTGAACATCTGGTTTTTAGAAGCTACTTCAAGACAGAAGTAGCTTAAAAATCTACTTTAAAACAGAAATTAGCTTACAAGCCAGGCAGGTATGTTATGGGTTTGGGGTTTATTTTTTTCTCATTTCTGGAAAACCTACTTCAAATTGGAGAATGCCACTATATTAAAAAGGACTGTGAAAAATACTTGGTTTTGATGATCATCTGTCTCCAAAATGAAAAAATCCCGTTTCAATATTGTTGCCTAGATTTTCAACTTTGGTGCAAAATAACTTTATTTCACAGTTTTTGTGTGCTATGGACTAAAAATTATTAATATTTTGGGGAAGCTTCCTTGGACTTTAAAGCAACATGAATATTTTCTTCATATTTATTTACATTTTTGTGGCACTTGGTTTTTTTGAAAGTCTTCCTGTCCTAAATTGTAGAATTTTAGAGTCATTTGGGTTGGAAGGTATTGGGTTTAAAGGTCACCTAATCCAACCCCCCTGCAGTAACCAGGGACATCTTCAGCTGGATCAAATTGCTCAGAGCCTTGTCCCACCTGACTGTGGACACTTACAGGGATGGGGCATCTACTGCTTCTCTGGGCATCCTGCTCCAATGTTTTACACACACAAAATAGAGTGCAGTGAAATGCAGTTCCATGCAGAGCTTTCATTTCAGCAGTTTGTTCATACCAGGAACAGGAGGTTGTTTTACCTGTTAACTTCAAATCTTCACACATGAGGGAATCATAACTCCTGGTACCTTGTATGGACAGAAATTAAAGAGATCTATAGAAACTGTTTGTCTCTTGGTCTATTAGCTGTTTTCCTGCTAGATGCTGTGCAGTATGTCAAGGTTGTCATGACTCCTGGTCAAGTGGCTGAGGACATCCAAGAGCAAACTTGCTTGGAAAAGAGTAGTGTGGAGTACAGTCTGTGGTGTGGACTCTGCAGGGTGGCTCCACCGAGGTCAGGTAAGTATGCAAATTCTTGACTGCTTTTACAAATGCTGGCTGATATAAAACTAACAGGAATTACAGGAGCTGTTAGACGTTTCTGGTGCTAGTGAACACCAGCACATTATTTTAGCAGAAGGGGGAAGAAAAAAGCGGTGCTTTGTGGTGATCAGTAATTCCTGCATATTAATGGTGTCATGGTTTAACCAGCTGGTAACTAAGTACCACACAGTCTGAGAGTAAGTATGTGGTTGGTCTATGGTCACTGAGTATTTCTCTTGGGATTTTAGCTGTCTCTAAGAGCACTGATACTTTCATAGAGGTAAGTAAATATTGTTTGAAGTCCAATGAAAAAAACAGTATCTAATCAACAGTGTTAATGAATGAAGGCATAGTGAAAGCCAGCATCCAGATAGTACTTGACATGAATGGTAAGTCTAAAAAATACACTGCTGTGAGAAGTGCCCACTGGATCAGCTGTGTGGTCAGTACAAGATGCAAATAATATTTGCTGGAAGTGCTTAAGATTTCATTATTTTGATTAAAAATAATTATTAGTGGCTTGTTAAGATAATTTGTATTAAAGCACTTAGAGGGAAAGACAATTTTTTTTTCTTCAGAATAAAAACTTTGAAATATACAAAAAACTTCTAAGGATATCAACATTTGAAATAAAGTTAGTCCCTTTACATTCATAAGACTTGACAATTTACTTTTTTCCAGGCAACTGAAATATTCTGTTGGCTCTGAGAGACTGTCTTGCAAGTTGCTACATGAAATTAAATTTTAAATCTCCCAAAAAAAACAAGCCAAGAAAGGCTTTTGCTACTTGCATGCTGTGCTAAACAAGTAAGTTTTTCAAAGTAAAATGCACTGTGTCTTTAAGTTTCCTGGCAAGGTACATGAAGAATAGGAGGAGGAGATAGCTTTTTTTTTTTAGTTCAGGGTGATTCATCTTTCACTCTTGGTACTCAGTCTTCTAATATTCATATCCATGTATAATAAGGAACCTCTTGGTGGCAGTAAATGTGATCTGGCAGATGATTTTCTTTGAAGCTGGAAAGAACATGAAAGAAACCTGCAGATATTTAATGCATTATTTTATAGTTGCATTGGTAAATGTACTTATTAAAAGACTAGACTTAGATTTCCTTGTAATTAAGTTATTATGTGTATATTTTAGGCAAGAATGTTAAAATTCCTGGGATGCCAGAAAGACTAGTACTGTCTCAAAAACTAAATGTATACATATGTAACTATCAGTATTACATTGTTTGCCAAACATTACTACAAAAACATGAAAATAGGAATAAAGGAAAAAATCTTTTATATTTTCTAAATATTGCACAAACTACCCATGTAACTAACTAGGCGAGTTAGAGGAATTCAATATTCCTTTGCATATATGCTTACATATACATGTGTGTGTAAACTCTTGCATGTCCCAGTTCTCACTGTCAGGCCCCCAGAATAATTCAGCTGTTTATAGGCATAATTACAATAATATTTATGTAAGATCTTGTCATTGTTACAATTTATTGCTTTTTCTTTCCAGTAGGCTCCTTTCTTTGATTACAGAAAGAATCCTGGAGGAGGGACTGTATTTATTTGTGGTTGCAAAGTGTCAGACACATAGTAGGTAGAACTAAAAATTAACTGATAACAGGTAAGTCCTTTGTCTTCTGACCTGGTACTAAATAGTTTTGGGCCTCATGCAGATCACAGACAATATCTGTTAATCTCTTTTGAAGTGATCTTCTTTCGGGAAAGCACTAAGCTGAAGTACCTTTCACTTAGCTTTGTCTTCTTCAGCAGCATAGCTACCTAGCCTATAAATGGTACCTCTTATTCCCCTCATGTTTAAACATTTCCTAAAGTTTCAATATACTAATTTCCAAACCTGTTCATCTGAGTCATTGTTCCCTCTCCAGCACTTAGAATGCAAATGCTGTGAAATAGTGTTGCATTAGAAAGTGCTAATTAACTCAACATGAAACACGAGAATGAAGAGAGTGTAGGTAGGTTATCTCCATCAATCTACTAGATTTTTTCCTAATAACTTTCTCATTAATTTAGAAATACATTTTCTAGTCTCTCATGGCTGTTGAATGAGTCCTACAACAGTTAAATAATATGAAAAGACTGAATGCTTTGCAGATCTCTAAATGGCCACTTGAAGTTATTTAAATCTTACAGCTGCTTTTCTTAGATAATATCTTCTGATAATTGAACTAAGCCTTTTGAAAGCTCATCTTTCTTCCTTTTGAATATAAAAGGAGATCAAAACAGAGTATTTAATGAGAACACAGTAAAATCTTAAATTATGGAAAGTTCCTGCCTCCCATGAATAAACCAGAGATTGCAACAGGCTCAGAGGGAAGCAAGTTGGGTTTTGTAGTTGCTAGTAAGACCCTCGCTGCCTCAGTGGCAGGAAAGAAAGGGTGATTCAGAAGCATTCTGCTTAGCCTCACACCAAAAGGGAATTTGTTCCCTTATTTCCAGCATTAGCAGTCAATAGAAAACATTCCCACTTAGATATTTTAGGATTTGAGATGGACTTAGTACTTTCCATTTTCCTGAAGCAGTCTTGAAATACTGTTTCACATCATAGTAGAACATTAGTATAGTAGGATTAACAGAGGAAACTTGAGTCACAGAGAAACTTAAGGCAATGTATTGTTACCAGCTTAGGGTTGTGTGGTTTATAGTGATAAACTGCCAGGACTTTGTTCCAGTTTCCCTGTTTTCAGATTAAAGAAACACTGCAGAACAGCTTTGTCACACTGAAGTTTCAGACCAAACTTTAATTATATAGGGAACTTGCTTTGCATATGGGTAATGAGGACAGCAAGTGAGAATACAGCAAGATGTCCTGCAATAGCATTGCTGGGGTGTCTCTTTGCTCAGGTTATCAGGATTTTGGCAAAGCAACAGGACAGGAAATGTGACAAATTCAGAAGAAAAGAAGGAACCTGTAGGAAGAATTGGATTAATGAAAAGTTTGAGCTAATTCATCAAATCTGGCATTGCTGGCAACTGGTCACCTCTGTGCATTAAACAAAATTTTCCTTAACTTACACCTGGGAGATAAATTTAGGATGTATTTAAAAACATATTTTTAGAGGGAAAAAAGTTTAAAAAATAAAATCAGCAGCTTCTTAGTTATATTTGACTTATTTTCTTCAGCTTAACAATGGGTCTCAGCTCAACTCAGATTTTCCAGGAGCATTCAGAAATACTTTGTTGAAGATGCTGCTTTATCTAAACCTTTATTTTTCAAATTATGTTGGGACAAAGTAGGAAACATGAATTTTGTCATGACTCAGAGCAGCCATTGCAGGTGTTGTGCCTTGGAATTTGTGGGATCTTACACTGATTATAGCACAAGAAAAGAATTGCTCAGGAAATCAAGTTACATAGGTCTATATGCAAAAAGCCATTGTTCAAATTTAATTGGGTAGGATTATAAGTGAAAAATGGCCTTCATTAGCATAATGTTATTTTCATGATACTGGTAGGGATTAGGAGTTTCTCCAGAGAACATGCAGACCACATTTATCAACAGAAGCTCTCAAGAAAAACTTCTGATGTACATAACTAGCCTTGAGTCATGATGCAGGTTTTATAAATGACTTTGTCAATCTAAAAGATGCTTGCTATTCAAATTATGAAGCCCCTGTGAGTACAGGCCCATTTCTCTGAATAGAAAGACCATGAAAACATCAGTAACTCTGGCATAAAACTGATGTATTGTGTAATAATGTTTCACATAGAACCTGGTGTTTCATTTATCATCAATGTCTGTAGCTAGGTTTGGTACAGGTTACAAATGAAACCCTGAATGCTTCAGTCACATCAGAGATGTTAATAAAATAGCATAATAGGGAAGCTGGTCAAGATGAATTTGGGATATAATGACTCCTTCAAGCCCATTATGCATGAAGATTAGAGGAGGATGGAGGGATGGAAATCTCTGCTTTAGAACCACGCTGAGCATCTTCCTACCAATAGCAAATCGATCAATCTGCTGTGGAAGAAGTAAATAGATACAAGTTTCTTACCTAACTGTCTACTTGCATAATTCAGCTCATTTTAGCAGCTTTGACATATCACTAGTTGCTGGTTTTGAACATTAAATTTCCCTATGTGCATGTCATGGTTTAATGACAGGTGTCTACTAAGGAAGGCAGGAGCCTCCCTTGGAATGAAAGATGTAAACCCTCTCCCTCAGAGCTATTATAATTTTGGATTTAAAGAGGCTCTCAGACAAAGATATGGGAATAGAAATAAGAGTTCTTTATTAGGAGAACTAAAATAAAACAAACATGCACTATTACAAAACAAACAAACCCACTGAGAGTCAGAATACAACCTGACACCCTGTGGGTCAGGATGTTGGTAACAGTTCCATTAAATGGTGACTGCAGTCCTTCTGGAGTAGCAGTTGTGGCTCTGTTGGACCAGTGATCCTGTAGAAAGGTGCAGCCCTCTGCTGAAGGTCCAGTGGGGATGGATGGGCCTGTTCTTCCTCTGGGAGTCCAGTGGAAAAGGCTGCTTTGGTGTTCCAAATCTCAGGTTTTTATCCAGGTAGAGAGGCTTGGCTCCTCCCCCGGGATGGAGCATTTCCCAATGGGATGATGTAATTTTATCAGTGGACTCGACCCATTAGCAGAAGATCTCTCCCTGGAGGGAGGATGGGTCAAGGAAGAGATAATGAAACTGCTCTAGCTGTTTTCTTATCAGCTGGCCTATTGACAGAAGATTACATCAGCCCTCACCCCAGTTCCAACAGATGGTGATGGAATACATGCTTTTTTTAGTTACATTTTGCACTGCAACCCACGACAGTGCAGATCAAAATCGCAGGGAAAAGTAGGAATTAAAATACATCATAATGCAGATTTGGTAGGAAAGGTGAAATGGGTTAGAGAACAGGGTAGGAAAGAAAGGGTGAAAGAGACAGGATTCTGGAAAGTCTAAGGATAAATTTAAAGCTTAAATGAAAAGCAGCCCATATAACAGAAAGTTGGGGTGCTTTTTTTTCTCTTACAGTAACCCATGTGTGAATTAACAGTGAGTGGCTTAGAGAGTAAAAAGTTAAGCCTTCTTGACCACAACCTGGATCTAGAACTCCTCTGACCAAACCCTAGAGATTTAGTTTTATTTCCTTAAGAGCTCTTGGCATGTGTCTGCAGCATGGGAATAAGGCTGCGTCCTGATGGCACTGACTTGTGTCATGTGTGAGCTGTTAAATATGACGAGAGGCTCCTGGGAGGTCAAGGCTGTTTAAGTTGCTAGAAAAGGTGAAAGCCAATGCAGCCTGGCTACTTTCCTCAGTTAATGTACCCTGCTCCATATCTGAAAGCAGCTGAGACAAAATTCAAACAATGCCTCCTGTGAAGCCTAACTGCTCTTTCCTTTATGTATCTTTAAATATTCCCCTCCCTGCCAAATGCTCTGCCTGTAGAAGGGACAAAGGCTTTCAGAGGTATCCATTACAGCATTATGTACTTACCTACAACAAGATCTTATATCTGTCATTGTTTATGTTGCCTTCAGACACAGGAACATCAGCAAGGCTGTAACAGGATTTTTAGGTAATATATCTTTAATTTCTGTAGGAGGTTGTGTAGACGCATCTGTGGACTCCTCTGCTGTATACTTCTAATTAACTACTGGGCAGTGGGGTTTCTTAGTATCTCACCATTCCACTTGTTAGAAAAAACATTTACTTCTAGTATATAATATNATATAATATTTCTTTATAATGGAAAAAGAGAAATTATCTATATAAACTGCAGAATTCTAGCAAATGTATCAGGTTCCTTTTGAATTGCTTCTGAGATGCAATGATAAATCTTACCTGATGTTTTATGCCACTCCCTTTCTAAGGAGAAAACTACTTTTAACAAGAATGTAGAGGGTCATGCAGTTTCCTTACTTCTTTCCTGAAATCTCAGATTATAGTTAATCCTGTGCTTTTCAGATTTACAATTTTGATTCCCACAGGACTACCGATCTGCTTCTGAAAGCTTTTCTCTCCCACCTCTCCCATCTTGATCCCACATGCTGTTTTTCAAGGTGACACACCACTCTTCAAACACAGGAGGAGGTGGGGAAGGAGGGGGGGGGGATATCCTTCCATTTTAAATTGGTGCAAAATGAAACAAGGCTTTAAAACATTACAAAGAAAACATTTAATCTCCCAAAGTATAACAGGGCCTGCACATCCCCACCTTCTGCATCCCCCTAATCCTATTAGGTAACACCAGGAATAAGCAGCTGGCACAAAACAAAATGCCAAATAAATGATTTTGAACTGCTTGAAAGTATGAGCAAAACAAATGTAAAATGGATAAAAAGCACTGGGACTGTGAAAAGAATATGAGACTATTTGGCCCCTAGTATTTTGCACAATGGCTGTCATTCAAGTGTGTTTAGTTCAGACTTGGGAAGATATTCATTCCACTGGAGACTTTTCAATCTGGGCATCATCTTGCATGAAAGTTTTCATGAATTGTTTCTTTCAATAGTTTGATGATATTTCCTTCTCTGCCAAATGAAGAGAAGTACTTATGAGAGCTCTTCAATTTGAAAATGTTTTCAAGGAATATGTTCATCTGAGTGCCTACCTGTGCTTTTCAATGTGTCCTGTAATTAATTTGTCAGGAATGAGGCGGTGGTGAGGTGCTGCTGATACCTGGTGCCCCTGTTCCTTCAGATACTCCTTGAAGCAGAATGCTCTGGTGAATGTCCTGGTAATTGCTGGGATTTTGGTTTTTTAAATCTGATGCCTCTCCATTCATGAAGTGCAAAGTATTTACATAGTTGTCTCTTCTGCCTCTCATTCCACAGAGGAAACTAAGGCAGAGAAGAGAGGAACAACTTGCACTCCAAGAGGCAATGCTGATGTGGAAATATAGTTTAAGTTTTAGTCCCTGTGTTTTCTTTGGTGATGTGAGGAAAACATTGAGCCCATGCAATGTTCCTTTCAGATGCAAACTGTAAAAAGCTTTCCAGATATCTAACCCCAAGCCAGTGAATTTACATCTGTAACAACACAGTTTTTCCTAAATTTGTGAAGTTTGACTTTTGAAAAGTCAGATGTAACTGTAGACCTCCTACTTCCTTATTCAACTGTGGCAATATGGATAAACTGTATCAAAAATTTCTTATTAGGGTCCATTTTTAAGATGAATTAAGGCCTTGGATGAGGTGGTTGGTTTTTTTACACTCCACTTAGGATATACATGACTTTAAAGCAAAACAATTACCTATGACTACCCGTGGCTGTGACTATGCCAGATGTACAAGTTGCCACAATTGTAATGCAGACAAGAAACTTTGCATCTGATGTCCCAGAAGAGGTTTGTGTTTTCTTTTACTCCTAAACAGAAAGCAGCACAACTTTAAGATTGAGATCCAGTCCAGGTAACTTTTTGCATGCTTTCTTAAAACTAGGTCAAAGTATTAGTCCCAGCTACAAGCAGAGCCCAAATTCAGGAAATAGGGAGGAAAGGGAAGGACAGGTGAAAAGATTTCATTGTTATAAACCAGATCCACAGATTAGAAAGTAGGTGAAAATACACACCTGTGACAGGAATGTTTTAAAAAAAATAAATGCATCTAAATAGCAAATGTACACACCTTTTCTTTAGAAATCCTTTTTGCTTCAGATCACTTTGTTAAAGTTCAATATTAGTAAACAGGGAAGACATTGGCAGAGACTGACACCTCAGCAAGCCCTAAAGCAAAATCCATACATGTGCTATTACTGCTGATTGCATGGCACCATGCAATGAATATAGAATTTCATTTGCAAGATGTAAACTTTTGAAACTTCTATTAAGGAGAAGTCACTTTGAGTGAACATATATGTGAAATACATGATTTGTCCACCACATTGCTACAGCCAGGATTTCTAGCAGCCACAGGTCTCTTACTTGCTCCAAGCCTATGACTAGAGCATGCCTTCATGCTAAAACAGGAGTGATGTCTAGGATAAGGAAATTTGGGAATTATTCATGGTCAAACTGGGTCTCAGCCTGTGGATAAGCACAGGCTTTCATGAATGCTGTTGTAGATTTGAGGCTTTAAGGTCATTGTGAATTTAATGTTCTTTCATTGCATGCCAGATAGTTTTGAGGGTTTTTGTCTTTTCTTTGCTGGAGAGTCTTCACTTTCCAAGGTTTCCACTGAGAAGACTGCCTTCAAACTTGTTTTCCTCATCATGTTCAGAGATGATGTCTTTAGCTTCAGCCTATGCATGCTCAGAATACAGGGTTAGTTTCTTCTGGGTGTTGTTTAGGAGCTGCCTGTTCAGTAGACTTTAAACGCAGCATCAGACAGAGACTTGAATATAAAAGCAAGTAGTACTGATGTGCCATAACACAGGCTGTGAAAGGAAATCATCCTTAAAAGATCTGTGTGTGTTGTTCTGCTCCTTCTCGAGTTCTTCAGTTAATGCTTCAAAATTATTCCTAGGTCTTCCTGGCAGCTGAAAGAATCATTTATATCCTGGTGTAATTGCTTATTAACATTACTGTACTTAAAAACAGCCTCTACTCTAAGCCTAATACTCTTGTTAAGATTGGGAAAGCAGCACTGTTAATATTGTACAGCAGTTGTCAACCACACAGCCTTGGAGTGGGGAGATGCCCAACTGTTGTTCTACAACTAGTTTAACATCACTGGTTTGTGTGCAGGTCTGTGGGAGAATCCTGTTCATTTTGTAATTCACGCAATTTATTCTGTAAAAAGAGTTTTTTAGGGGAACCTACATAAACTGAACCTCTTGCATCCGAAAATGGTCTAGCTTTGATTAGGCACCAGAGCTGGATACCCAAAGTCCTGTTCTAGCCATCATCCACTGAAGAAGGTTTGTGTGATCTGCCTTTCTAGGGAGCCAAGTTCCACAGGGCTCATTGCCATTTGGAGCACTTCCACTAGCACTGGCCACTGGGGGCACAGCAGCAGGTACCTGCTTTGTGCTCTCACCTGAGAGGGATCTATGCATGTGCACATTACACTGAGATAATGAAACTATGAAACCCTGCTCAAATTCTAATAAGTGTCAAAGCACTGGAGTAACCTAACGCCAAGCTAGAGCATCTTTGTGGGAAAATCCTTTGACTGGCTCTTGGTTTCTTCAGAGGGTGAGAGAGCTTTTGCATTTTTCCAAGATATTCAAGGCCTTAGAGATTTCAAAGTGAAATATCTCAAAGCAAGTTAATGCTGCACTTAGTTTAATGTGGAGCTGCAAAGGATACTTCTAAGTATGAGGCAGTGCTTGTGCTACATGAACTGTGAAATACTTTACAGCAGCAAAATACCCACAGCAATCAGCACAGCTTTGTGCTCCTAAGGTTCTGGAGCATTTCTGAAAATGTTAAATTCAGATAGAGCTCTTCAAATGTTATAGCCAGAAATAGCCCTACCCTCATTACTTTATTGATTCAAGAAAACTGTACCTTTTTCTGCATGTATTTTAGCAAAAAAAAACTAAAAAAAAACACCAAAAACTAGAGATTTCTTCACTAAAAGCTGAGAGCCTACAGAACTGTCTGAGAAGTGACTAATTAATGGATCCTAGGAGGACACACTACTAAAGAAAGTGATGCAAATAATTATTTTTTCAAAAATTATATATAATAAGAACTGCAATGAGTGAAAAGGGGTTTTTAGGTTTGGACAGTGGGAAGCAGCTGGCTGCATGTAGAAGAGGCCAAAGAACATATTAGCACTTCTGCAGAACAGATAAAATTCAGTTTACCCTTTTAATGCTGATAGCCAGAACAATTGCCACGTTCTTGTGCAAGAGGAATGGAAGAAGCAGCACGTGGAGAAAAGATGGAGCATTTCAGCCAACTCATGAGAATGGAGGTTTTAGAGTAAACTCTTGCTTTTTTAGTCAAGACAGGTATATTTACTATGAGGAAAACTTATTGATTTCCTTTCCCTTTTTAATCAGTACAATTCTCCCAAATTCAGCCTAGTAATTAGTCTGAAAGCTTCATGGAATAACAAACAACCTTTATCATGTTATATTTAATTACGTATGTCACACTTCCATTTTATATTTACCTTTCATTTATAAAGTTGTGCAGATCATTTTAATGACTTTTCAATTAATTTGCAATAAATTGCTTTTAATTTCCATGCTCCTTTATTAGGGATGTCTGCAAATTACTTTGTGGATGAGTGAGGAGGAGTGTTGCAGAACGTTCTGCTTCTGTTTCTTTTCCTGAAAAACAAGCTGGTGAAATAGAGTCAAGCATTCAGCATAAATTAAAAACTCACACACATGACATTTGGAAAACAGTTTGTAACTATAATTTTAGATGTGATGATAGAACTGAATTGATGGCCTAGAAACAATACCCTTGGTGAGTACTTGAAGCTTATAGAAATCACCTTGCTGAATGGCTTGAAGTATAGGAGCTCCAGATCTAGACCAAGAATCTCACCCAGCTCCTGGACTCTCATGATTAAATCAGAATGTGTTTTATTCTTGGTGTTAGGGAAAAAAAACACAAAACCACAGTGTAAATGTAATTGTTAAAATAATTCAGATAGAAGTAAACTACTTTTATTTGCTTCAGCTCTAAAATGACTTCCGAGAAAAAGTATGGCCTGTCATAGCAGCAGTATAATAAGCAGTTATACAGTAGAAGTTGCTTGTGATGTTACTTTGCCTTTTGAACTGATAAACTAAGTTTTTAATTACTGAAGTGCTGTGTCTGAAGGCAGCCAATATTTGATGTCTCAAGTGCTGATTAACATTTCCTGTGACCCATAAAACTGCATTTTCTCTTATGTTGCAAACATCCTGGGAAAAAAAAAGCCACTATTTATTTTCCCAGATGGTGAGAAGGAATCTGCATCCCACTAGTAATCATTAAACCATTTATTTTGATTATTTCTGGTGTTTGGATGCCTCCATCACACTGCATTAGTCCTACATGGAATAACAACACTCACCTGAACTAGAGGAAAGTAAATACCAGATGGGAAGGGATAGCAGTTCAACAGTCTACAATATATGGATGAAAATGATCAAAATTCTCAACAGTTATGAAGGCTTTTTGAAATAGCTGGAGGTTCACTAAGCAGAACTGCAAGCTGTGACATGAAAGAGACACACTTAACTTCAGAGGTAAACAGGTCAAAAGCCAAGCTGATGAAATGGACTCCAAAGACAACAAGAAGTCCTGTTTTGGCACGTGAAACTATGGAAATACTGAAAATTATAGATTTCAATTACAAAACTGAATGTCTGATTAAGAACATGAGCTTTTTTGCATAACTGGGACAAATACAGGTACACAGGAATTCTGGAAGTTTAAATGTGTCTCATCCTCAGAATAGAAATATATTATTATTGCAGCTGTTTTCACAAAGACATATCAGTCCTTCCTATTACAAAAGAAAAAAAAAACCAGTCTCAGACTCAGATTTGGGTCATAAAAGGTGTAGTTGAAAATGAAGGGTTTTAAGAAAGCAAAGCTAATGCAGAGATTATTTCAAATTCAGATGAAATCAATTCACTGTAATTTTGTATGCATATTAAGTAGAAAGACAATTTGGAGGGGCAGAGGAGGTAGGAGCAAGTGAGATATAGTCAGTCGAAGACTAATACATCCCACGTTTCACCAATTCAAGGAGATGAAGGAGCAATCTGGATGGACTTAGAGCACTGCCTGCCTACAGCAGACAGCCGAGCTGCTCAGGAGAAGCCTCGGAGCTCCACACAGATGGAGATGGTTCAGGGACATGCCAGCAGCTGCTATTCAGATTGAGTAAAAAGGAGAGCTTGCAGTCCATGCAGGAAGCAGGTTCCCCCCCAAGTACTACAGCTGTACATGTAACAAGGTCTATCTTTGGTCTGTTTTCACTGCAGAATCCAGGTGTAAAAGTGCATATATAGGCATGGTGTTCTTATGATACAGAGCCAGCGTTGATGTTTTACAGACAGAAACTGAAACATAGAATAGTTCTCTGCTCATTCCAGTGCTGACAAACACCAAAGTTCCACCCTGCTGTACCTCATACAGCAGAATCTCTGAGAAAAGGATTTTAGATTTTTTAGTTATGCTACCTGTGGCTGAAAGAAGTTCTAAAATATATAGGTAGACTGGGGTGTTTGAGGGGTTTGGAGTAGCTATGTGAAAGCTGAAGGGAAGAAGGGTCTGATTTATCTCTCCTCTAATTTCACTTCTACTCTTTCCTGCCTAAATCTTGCTCAGCCTCTTCCCACCTGCCCCAACAGATAAATTTCTCTACTGCACTCCTGCAAAACCCCAGAGGAGAAAAGTAAAGGTAATGTGTAAGCAGCAGAGGCCCTCAGAACATGTAAGGGATGAAAAATGTACTGAAAAATTGAGGGCTAGCCTGAACCAAACAAATCTCTCCTTTAATTTTGCAGAATTTCTGAAGAGTGTTGTTCTCCTACAATTGAATACAAAAGTGTATCTTGGGTCCCACTTGTGCCAATAGAAATGCTCTGCAAATACTTGTGCATGTGAAAACATTTCACATCAGTGAAGTAGTTTTAATTGTTTTTGTCTTCCAAGTAGAGCCCTTAAAAGTACCTCAGATCAAGGCCCATCTTTTCTATGGAAAAAGGGGCCTAGTCATGTTAAGGTCTTGCTTTTAGCCCTATGTGTTTTTCACGTGACAAAAGCCTAAAATCCTTTTCTGTTTGAGTCACTGGCTATTTTTGTCACTACTTTAGCAGGTTCCTATACACTATGGTATTCTTCACGGGTTTAAAGTTGTGAGTACCAGCAGAAGAAAGTCTACATTTTTGACTCAATAGTGAAATTAATTCTGTTGAAGTTCTATAACCATGTAAGAACTGTAATAGATGTTCTTATCATCCAATTTTTTTTTTTTTTTGTCAAGTAAAAGAAGTTCTCTAACTATGCTAGTTCTGTAAAAGGAGAACAAAACAGGTTCCAGTTGGAAAGAAGAGTATCCTCCTGCATTTAAAAGTAATTTTCTCTCTGGGATTCTTGTTCTAAACTGTAAAATCCTGCTTTGTCTAGGTATGGTTCCTAGTGTCAAACATGAAGTATAAACTCTGAAATTTTAAATTGCTTACTTTCATAGACCAAGCTGTTATGCTTTCCAGTCTGTATTGACATTAAAAGTGATATCCCCATAAATATCAGGGTGAGTATCAAGGATAATGGAAATAAGCCCTGTGTGATGCAATCCTGCAGGTTTTGTGCATTCTGGTCATCATTCACCAAAGCACTGTGTAGCACATATTTTGCTTTAGATGCGCCTATTGAACTCACCAGGGATATTTGCATAGTTAAAGGTAAGGATGCATTTGAGCACTCAACTGGATTACATTCAGAGCAATTCTCAGCTGTCAAGAACCTGTTTACTGCAAATAAAGCAGAACTTGGCACAGAGAAACACTGATGTGTCACTGTCAAGCACTGCTTTACTCCTCGGAAACCACAAAAGTAACTAGTTACATACAACCACAGTTAGTCATGAGCCTTCCTCCCAGGATAAAGAAATAAATAATTATTAGAAAAATTAATTAATAA
>VZTB01012957.1:0-16390 GCA_013397245.1 Thryothorus ludovicianus | reverse complement strand
ATCACCAGCATAAGACTTATTTTCCTCTTGTGCTTGCTGAGCTGCTCTTTTTTCTACCTGATACTGCAAAAGCTCATTATGCACTACACGCCACAACTTCCCAAGCCTTTTTGCTGTTTTATCATCATCTAAAGGTAACTCCCATAACTTATTTCCGTACTTTCGCCATTCTGACAGCTCATGCACAGTATGTGGGTTTACAAAAAACCCTGGAGCCACACCCTAAGCCAAAAGCCCCAGTAACTCCTTTTGTAAATCAATCCCCTTAATCTGCCTTCCTTTCAGAAAGGCAGTAAATAAATCATATGCTGCTTGCCTATCCATACCTAACGTCAGCACTGTTGCAGCTCTCCAAGGTCTCGGCAGCACGTATCAGCCAGGCTCGCCTCTACGGTCACCCAGCGCCCGAAGCACACTTCAAGTGCTTTTATCACCGTCCTCGCAGCTAAAGGACCTGACTCCAACACCAGTATCTCAGGCTGTGGTCCCCTTATCTCATCACATCAAGGTCACCATTTGTTGGAAATGACCAGCGGGACACAAGCATATCAGATGATAATCAACAAGTCTCACCTTTATTAGTGACAGTCACGTCTTTATACAGTCGCTAATAAGGCTCATACATAGTGCAAAGGAAAGCTCATGATTGGTTCTTTATTAAATGTTAGCCCCACCAGGAATGATTGCTGAGCATACATTCTTTGGTTTTAGCTTCCTCTTCTGCATCCTGTTTTTGCTGTACAACTTAAATAACTTTCTTTTCAAGGGCACAGTGACCTTGCCTTACATGGTATAGCCTACGTGCTTACTTGCTGTTCTTGCTGACCAACATCATTGTGTCGCAATGTTCATGCCCCTTCTGCACAAGCCATGCATCTACAACGCTCTCTACACAGGTCTAATCAGGGTTTTTACAATAATCAACAGTTTGGAAGTCTTTTTTTAGCTTTGAAACTTAATGTCTCAGGATTTATTAATACTGACAGGACAATAAAAAGGATAAAAAATGGAAAATAGAACACAAAAATCTCCAGCCGTGACTGTTTCAGCAGAAGGTGTTATGGAAGACCAAAGTCAATAGAAAATAATATTTTATATAATTATCCTTGCAAGAGATGGTGAGGTTCCAGTTTATATTTCATTTGCTTAGCTTAACTGTCTCTCTCAAATGAAGCTCTGCTAAAATATACTGGAGATCTCTGCTCAAACCCTAAACTGTCATGTTCTCCTCTTCATGTTGTTAATGAAGAAACAAAAAGACCTATCAGAGTTAATAATTCCAACATTTTTATATCTTGTCGTTGGTTATTTTGGAAACTAAGAGGTTCACAGAGTTTTCCAGAGCTTCACTTTTGTCTGAGATTTTCTTCAATTTGGATTGTTTCTTGTCTAATATGGTGAAAGCTCACATAGGGCCCTTGCTGAATCTTTCCCCCTTAAGCATCTGTTTACTTCATCACATTTCCAGGAATGTAATTACCTTTGGGACCCCTGTTTTTTTATTAAATCCAGTTCAGGTTGGTCTGATGGAGATTAGCTGTTATGTGCACAGAAAGGAAGACTATGCAAAGTTTGCTTCTATCAAAAAATACACTAAGTCTTTGTATTTATATATATGTGTGTGTGTATGTTTCACACTAATCAGTAGTCAGGAATTTAGGTAAGATTTCTATTACTAGAATGACTTGGGAAAGTGAAAATACAGTTAATTATATTTTAATTTTTTTATCAAACTTTCAAAGAATATCAGTAAAATCCATCTTATTTACTATATAAATTATTTGCTTCTAGATCTGTTTTTGTGTTTTCTTGGTATTTCTCTTTTTAAAAGAGATTTAATATTTAAACACTAATTCCATAATAATTCAATTCTTCTCCATGCAGTTACAGTTCAGGATGTCTGTATCATTCACACACTGATTAAACTTCATGTTAACAATGCGAAAGTCTTGTGTTGGTGCTCTGCAGCACAATTAAGTTCCCTATATCTATCCAAAATGAAATAATTTTATATTTACTTGCATTTCTAATAATAATTCCTTTAAATAAAAGGAAAATGTTCCTCGGAACATGATGGACAAGAGAGAAGACTAAAATCTTAGAGGAATTAATAAAGATGTGAAACAAGGTTTATTTCCATGAAAGTCAATGAATATTTTGACATTTACTTCAATTGCACAGGATATGATACCTCAAATTTTGAGAGGATACTAAAACTACTTTAGATGCCACCTGAGATGAATATACTTGTTCAAAGTTAAAATAAAAGTACTTTCACTTCTGTTGGAACACATATCTTCCATTCTCTTTATTTCAGGAGGACTGGAAGATGAAATTTGAACAGCGTGTCTCTAAAATCTCTTGGTCATTCTCTTTTTGTACTTTAAACTTCACTAAAGAAATATTTCTGAAAAATCAGGTTTTTATCTGTTCTTAATAAAAGTCACATTTTTATGAAGCAAAAAACCCAGAATGCTTTAAATTTCAAAGTCCAGGTGGGGGTCACAATACTTCTTTTGTCATTCATGTAATTTCATGACAAACGAATATCAGGAAAAAAAAGAAAATATATTGGAAGTTTTTGCTTATAGAGAATTTTTTTAAAATAATGTTTTAGAAAATAGTGATCACATTTGTAAGAAAGCAATAGCAAAAACCCAATTTTTTAATGGAATTACATCATCCAAGATTTTTAACTGTATTGATGACAAGTTTGATTTCATCTAAGTTGCATGATCAAAAATGTAAGAGAACTTGATTCGCTGGTTTGCTTGTAACTCCTAACATATGTGAGAACTTTTATTTCAAGAAGAGCAATGTGCAAATGTAATACTGCTTTGAAACCTAAGTGAACTCTCATCAGATTTAGTTTATGCATCTCTGTGCAGCATTACATGGTACTTCAGAGACATTTGCAGAAGAAACTGTACCAAATGCTTATTATAAGAAAAAGTCAAATGTTAAAGCCGTACAGAGGTCTCTTTATTCTTTACTAGAATATTCTTGTGTAATCAAGATACTTTTTTTAATATTTGAGTACAGTTAAGCCAGTTTTTTTTTCATCTTCAGGGTGCTGCCCTATGACTCAGTGTGATCAGGACTCCAATATCACACATTACACTCTGTTCAAGTGCTCTTTCTGAGGTTGAGGTCAGAGATGTGGAAAACAGTAGGATGTTTCCTTCAAGGAAGTCTGATCAGATTGTCTAAATTATACCTCCTTGTGTCGTGGGGCTAATGTGGTCTTTCCTGGCCAAACGTACCAATTAATGTTGAGGGTTCATTTTTGTTGTGAGATAGGATTAAAAAGAAAGAAAGCAAAGCAAATTCAAACTTAGAAACATACATACAAAGAAAACTTTATTAATATAAATAAAGGGGAAAATAATAAGACAATCAGAATAAAATTTCAGACAACCTTTTTCTTTTCACTGACAAAGCAAAGATAAAGCCCATTACTTTCAGTCAGTTTATTACCTTTAAATAGTCTTATCTTTAATTCACTTGGAGAGAAGAGTTTCTCTTTTTGTATTATGGAGACTTTTTCCACAAGAAAACAGGTTTTCTTGTGGCTTTGTCACAAACGAAAATAACCACACGGAAATAAAATTATTTTGAAGTGGCAAAGCATTTCTCTTGATATGCAGCTTTTACACAACTGCTTTCATAGACTACATCAACTATTGGGGTGTTAGTTTTAAGAATGAGCTACTTTAGTATGCAACAGTTTTTTTCATTTATCTCTAGAAACAAAAGGTTCCCTTACTATCTTTTTAATTGCTATCATTTCTCTTTAAGTTTCTTATTAAATCACAGTAATATCTATTTGTTTCAACTACTAATATTTGAACTCACAGTTGTACTAAAATTGCTTCTTTGNTGAACTCACAGTTGTACTAAAATTGCTTCTTTGCCTCAATACATTTCTATATGTCACAGAGAAAATAAACGGTCTGATATATCAAATATATATATCTTTACCATAGATTTACAAAATAATTTAAATTTAAGTTCAAAGCATTCTCCTCAGTCCTTCCATTTAAAATCAAACTTCTTTCTTACTAACCTCAAGGGTTAAGTTTTATCATCTATTGAAACAGATTTATAGAGTCTTACAATGTCAAAAGGTTAATCTGTTCCGAGTTCTGTATGGGAATGTAACTCACCATGTTTCTCTGCTGGCCATCTGATGGTCTCTGTTAGCTATCATGTTGGTCTGGTCCTGCTAAAGTGTTGAGACTGAGAAAAAAACTGCAGCCAATGTTTTTGTCCTTTTTTACCTGAAGAATAATTGGTTTAAAGTAGCTGAGCAGATAGAGTTCGTTGTGAGCCATGCTGGAGTAGCTGTAACTGCCCAGTGCTGTCCTGGTTGCTGCTCTCCATCTCAGGGTTGCTCCTGGCCTTGGAGTCTTTCTTGGCTTCGGGGCCCAGCAGGCTTCCCGGTCAGAGGCTCAGCAGCCCTTTCACCACCCCTTCGGAAAACAGGAAAATCTCAGCCGGGCCAGGGAGATCAGATCAGCCCAGGCTCAGCCATGCTGGGCCAAGCGAGTCAGCCTAGACCCTGCTCAGCCCAGGCCTGCCACCTCCTCCCAAGGCCGGAAGTGAAGTGAGTCACCCTCCACTTTTTTTGTCTTAAGAATGTGTCTTTACAAAAACGCAGCAACCTCATTGGTTCTGTTGAATAATGCCAACCTACAACACCTTGGTATGTTGAGGCTTGTCTGTCACAACTGGTTTACAAGGTTTACAAATCTGTAGTGGAGAGGTGGATACTCCAGTAAGGACTGGGGCACCCATTGGCCACCTCTGCCTAGCTCAGTCTGGATATTTTTGATTTGTCCTCCATTTGCTCTGCTCAAAGCAGAAAATTTTAAGAATAGGCTTGGTAGCCTTAATCACAGCTTTGCCCTTGGTGGATTTTCCCACACCATGCTAATAAGCCATTCCTGGAGAGAATCAAGAGGTTACATCATGCAATGGTCAATCTCTTGAGCATGGATTTATATTCCCAAAATTCAACATAAACATTACAACATTAGGATATCAGCTGTTGGTATCAACCTCTATTTCGTTCCTTCATATCTAAAAGTTTTGGAGCCACTGTGGGTTATGCAGCATCACAAAGACAGCACTGGACTATCAGTCCACATTTCTTTATCAGGCCTAAACCTTCTAGTTGAGCTGGAGATATATAATTGTAAGGACAAAGTTTAAAAAAGTGTGAAAGAGCAAACAAAGAGACAGAGTAACTTTGGCATGTCCACATATGGTAACTGCTACAGCTGCAGTATTAAGTCCTACACTCTCCCTTACAGTGAATTTGTCCACACCAATGACCAATTCAGAGGCAGTTTAGGCTGCAGGCATCATGATGACATCATTTGGAAATGAGAAGGAAAAAGACAAGTAGGAAAAGATATAAGGGGAAAGAGGAGCAGGAACTGAAACCAGGCCTGTGAGTCCTTCTGGCAGTGCTAAAGTCATTGGCATGAGGTAGGTGGGAAATAGTCATCAGACTTTTCTGGAGGTGGCCTTCACAGGACCAGTCATCAGGAAAACAGAAGCCTGTGGGAGAACTTTCCTTCAGACACTTTGAACCTTGGGTATCAAAGAGTATATTGTAAATTGAGTCGGTCATAAATCCCTGATAATTCTCATGTGCTGCATTTAGGCAACACATCATTGGCTGCTTCAGTTTGCAGATCCACTTCTACTGCACCACATTGGAAAAATAATGTGGGGACAGCTGCAATATCCTTCTGCATCTCCAATTGCACTCTGACAGTTACCACTAGCAGATGTTTAGGAGAGAGTTCACTTCTAGAGCAGCAATTTAGAACACACTGTCAATCATGTATTAGAATTTAGATCCTTGCTTTTAAAAGCTTGTATCTGTTTTAAATTTTCCTTTTTAAATCCAGTTGTACTTTTGCACTGCACAATATCTGGTGACAATATAATCTGACTTTATCAAATCTCCTCTTCTTATCATTCTGAATAAAATATTTATCATTTTCAATAATAATTCAACAATAAGGTGACCTAAGATAATAGTTACACAATAAAGTGACCTACATTTTAAATGGAGGGAGGTGGAGTGTGTCCTTTTTTGTAGGTTCAAAAGTGCTGACCTACTAAAAAGCTGTGTGCTACTTCAGTGTAATAATTAATAATCTCAATTGTTATTGATGTACAGCCAGCAAATGGAACAGCAATTACCATTTGCATATGTTGGTACAGTGACAATCATGGCTTCATAAGGTAGTGAGTAGAGGTTTTAATTGANAACAGAATAAAATAAAACAAAAAATACACAAAAACAAAGAGGAGGAAAAAAGACTGTTTTGCAGCAATTGTGAAGACTAAATACATTTTGGATTTACACTAGAAAAATATCAGGACTGCTAGCAAAATTAATGCCTATTATGTTTTTACATATTGATATAGACATTGTAAGTTCCAGAAGATTTGCTTAGCTCAGTTTTCCACAGATTTTCTCATTTAAGCTTATTAGCAATCATGGCTAGCAGTCATAAGAAAAAAAAAAAAAGCAATCTGACTTCAGGGGAAAGAATTTAAAAATATTAAATGAAAGTGTCTCATTAATTCATCTGAAAACTATCAACATTAAATATTCAACTTCCGTCAATAGTGTCACATCTTGAGAAAAGTGCATGCTTTAACTAGCCTTATGTCCCTGTTCTAGAAGAACAACATCATATCCTACTAGAAATCTCCAAACATTTTTTTTAATGGATCCTAATTAATTTAGCTTTCTCCATTAACAAAACTTTGCAAACTTGGTTTATTCAAAATTAATTAGGCAGAAGAAAAAAGAGTCAGAGACAAGAATACAGAGGAAGAAGCAGCTAGGAGGTGCTGGAATAAAAAGATGTGCTGATAACAGAAGGAAAAGAAAAAGCTGTTAGTAGAGCTCTCAAATCTAACAAAGTATTCACCCATTCCTGCTGATCATTCTAACTGAGCAAGGCAGAGGTAATTAGCAAAACATACGACTCAAAACACATGCCTGAAGTATTCTCCTGTATATTAATTTTTCAGAGAAAAATACCTTATGCCTCACAGCAAAAGAAATTATTCTCTTTCCCTTCTCTTTCTGGCAGTTGCACAAGTGGCTCAAAGGGAAATGATTCTTAGCTGGTCAGCCTTTTTATGGATTCATTATTTCCTACTCATTCCTTCATATTATACAATTAACAGCACAAATTTTAAACAATTCTGTTAGCTGATACTGCTAGTTAAAAATGGATAATCAGACTGATGGAATACAAAATTTGCAGGAGTTGGGTAATATTGAGGGCATCTCAGGCAAATTTTATCTACCCACTTTGATTCCCTAGAAATAGGGTTTCATATCTTAAATTTGGGCTACAATAGCATACAGGAAGATCCTGTTAAATAGGCAGTAAGATAAACCATATGAAATGTCCTTGTTATAAGGTGTATGAGGGCACAAACAGGTCGAATGGTTGGCAAGGTCAAATAAAGCTCCATTATCACCTCACTGTAAGGGCAAAGGAAACGTTATTGATTGATATCCACCTGGTAGTGCCCACTCCATTTTCACAAATACCATAGCAAAATAATCTCTACTGCAGTGGTAAAACATCAGAAAAATCTTCTCCAAATGAACTGACTACAGTTTTGATCCAAAGGAGCTGTTTCAGGTAATTCTATGTTAGCTGTTCTCCAAACACCATATGAGATTTTCTGAGTTTTTCTTATTTTATCAAAATAATATTGAGGGTGGATATTCCAGTAATTTGCTTCTGCACAGTTTTGGCAATCAGCAGTAAAACACTTTGCCCAAATGCCAAATCCTGTTCACAGTTATGTAGCAGGTTTTTGACAGAGAATAATCTTGCATTATGATCACAAACACTCTCCCCTTTCCTTTTATTAGTTTCTCAGTTGTATGGCAAGAACCAAAGAGGATACAGAATGTGACATTTTTCTGATGTGATGAAAGCAAAACTGCCTTTTAAACCACTGATTTTCACTTAGTGATGTTTTCTTAGAACATTTCTCAAAGAACTTTGGAAGAGATAGCTGAAACTTGAAGATTTCTTTGCCCAGTTAAGCTACTGGTTTAACAAGCTCTAGAAATAATGTTAGTTTCTGAGATAGAGCTTTTTATCTTAGTGTAGGTACAAAGTGCAATATCTAATGTGCTTGTGTTGTTCACTGGAGCATAACAGACTCTTTCAGTACTCTCTGGCTATTTTGTGCTACAATATGCAGTGATTTTTTTTTTTTAAATTTGTGTATTTTAAATTCAGACCTGAAGAGTTTAGTGGCACAGTGCAGCAATATCAATGCTTCACAGTTTTAAAGGTTTTCAATATGATAAAGAGTTATTGGAAAGGGTGTTTATGACAAGTATTCCATGGAAAATACCCACAGACCTGGACCTCAAAATTTTAGTATCAATTCACATTGATTAATTGCCAGAAGAGAATGCATGGATCTTTCCTAATGCTTTCAGAGTTGGTGATGTTATTAGTTGACAAAATAATGGTTACAATTTGAATTAGGATTATTTTAAAAGATACTTTTTTTTTCCCTAGCACATTCTCTACATTTAATATTAGTGTATATATCCAAGTTAATAGGAGTATGTCTTTTTAGTTTTCAAGACTTGACCCAGTGGCTGCACACAACTATTTCTTTTTAGTCAAAATTATAAAATCATGGAATAATAGAAGGTTTTGGGCTGGAAGGGAACATAAAGATCTTCTAATTCCAAACCCCCTGGCATGGACAGGGACATTTTCCACCATATTAGTCAGAACCTCATCTAACCTGGCCTTGAACACTTCCAGGGATAAGACATCCACAGCTTCTTTGGGCTACTTATGTCAGTACCTCACCACCCCTACAGTAAAGAATTGTTGTGTCGTACCTGCTGTGTGAGATATATGATGAAGATAAGAGAACAGTATTACTTTAAAAGGCTATATTATAATAAAAATATCCTTTAGTTTCAGGTTACCTGATCAATTTACACCAATCAAGTATTATTTCCTGGCAGTAGCTAAGCAGGAAATAAGTGTTAAAGCAACTAAGGGAGTCAGTCAAAAACTCTTTGCACATAGTCTGTTCCAAAGTACAATACAGACACAACACTGAGATCAAAGACCGAATTAACTTTGCTCTTCATAAAGATAATCCTTCTGACTTAATATTTTGAAGTTTTAAAGTTGTATTTTTTTCTGTACTTATTTATCTATCCACTTAGTAAAACCCAAGTGACTAATCTCTTGTGTGATTTCTACCCTACAGAATAACAGGGAAAAAGTGAGATCATGATTCATGTTAGTGTTCAGTTATTGGAGCCCACACCATGAGACATTAAAGCTGGCAAGTACAGTACAGTTATCTGTTCTCTATAGCATTGAGATAAGAAGGGGCCAAAAAAGGAATTGAAGTAGACTCCTTCAAGCTAGTGACTCCAGATGTAATATGTTTGTGGCTCATGTCTTAGGTGAGTAATATTTCAGAATATGAACATATCAGATTTCAGGAACTGTAGACCAATTGGAATTGGGCTTCTTTTATTAATTCATAAATCAACATAAGATATACTTTTAAATTATGCCATTTAATTAATACATGTATAAAGTTTAAGTTTTCACCCAGGGAGTTACAGCCAGAGAGACCTGAGACCTGCAAGTACCAGATTAGTTTTTACAATTAGGCTTAAAAACAATGCAGATTTTTCCAGTCAGATATTCTGTTCTTTTTTGCTTTTTATTTTATTTTTCTTATTTGTATTTTCCAATGAAAAATATCATAACTCTGGTCCTGACACCAACATGTTTGTCCAATATTCTAGAACTAAATTTCACTGTGGATAGTTCTTTTGCACTCTGAGGATGAAAACAATTGCATCAGGGCTTCAGAGAGCAAACATGATACTCCAGGCAGTTGGACTGTCTCTGAAAAGAAATCTTTTGTGACAAGACATCATTTTGAAACTGTGTAACAAATCAAATGTGCATTTCAATGGGAAATATGGAAAAATAATAAATAGGTCTTAGAACTCAAAAAGTGTATTTTTGATCTGGTAAAAAAACAGGCTTTGTATGCAAATCAGGGCGAAGTTAGAGACTGAAAATAACTGTAAGCAGTCTCACTTCTTTTATATGGCACATAAAAGAAACAAACACAACAAAACAAAAAATAGATCGAAAATACTTTCTCCCCCTAAAATCCCCATACAAATATCCACAGCCGTCTCCCGTTCCTCTGTAAAAGCGGGAGTCGGGGAGGATTCTTTTGATATATTTTTTGGAAGAAAATGAAGAGCAAATGTGGCAATCTGAGAACCATTTATTGATTAAAAAAAAAAAAAGGGTAAGTGTTCTTACTAAAGGGGGGTAGGAAAAGGAGCACAGAGAGGAAAAAGAGAGAGAGAGGGAAAGAAACAGAATACAGGGGACAGCGTTAATACGAGAATCGCGGTTCTTTGTCGGCATCGGCTGAGTAGGCGGAGCGTGTGCGCTGCGAACCCCAGTGACTCTGCTTAGCTCCCACAGCGGGCTAGGCGGGATTTCCAAAACACAGCAGGCGGCGTGTTTCTTGTGCTGCCGGCGGCGAGCAGACTGCCGTGGTGGCCACCGGCGCAATCCTGGAACAGCTGCAGGTTCCCAGGGTCGAGGCACGGCGGCTGCAGCCACGGTCGAGTACCGGCAGAAGCGACAGGCTTATTGCTACAGGCTAGCGCCACAGCAGGCGGTGCAGGCTGGCGGCGGCTGTGCTCGGGAAGCATAGCAGGGGCGGCTGCCTGCTGCAGCTGCACTCGCTCTGCTGGGGAGGCAGCGGAGCACGAGGTCGTCGGGATCATACGCGGGTTTACAGTGTTATAGACAGCGATCGAATCAGGCCAAATTAATAAATTGGCAAGAGCCAGATTGATAAAAAGAATGAACAGGGTTTATTCCGCAACTCGAATTACAATCTTTTTGCCAGCCACAATAGACTCGGATAACGTTCGAACGTTGGATGAATTCAGATCTGTGCCCCCTGTCGCAGCAGACCGGTGAAATTCACAAAGGTCCGGTTCATGAGTCCATATTTTTATACTGTTTTTCTAGCCTGGGGCAAGAGTTCCTTTTGTCCTTTGTGTCTCCTCCTGGATTGCCGCACCTGGAGAGATGGATACAATACCCTGTTTTCTGTGTGGCCGTGGTAGTTTATCGGGTACACTTTTTTTTTTTTTTTGTTATTTTCACCCAAGTGTAAACCTAAATATACTAATCTATTTCATAATCCAAATGTGAGATATTTATTTGAACGAATTTAATAGACTATACCTATTACAACAGGAATGATAGGAATGATATAGCAGGACCATAGGGAGGAAAGGCAAGTGGGGGGAGGGGGGCCGAGCTGACCCAACAGATTCCTGCTAAGGTTCCTCTTACAAGCTTGATTTCCCGGGCATCTGGGCATTCTTGGCAGGCATTTGCCCTACTGGCGATCGTGGAGGCATTTTCTGCCCTGATTGGCTGCTAGGCGAAGCCTCTCCAGGGGTAAGGATGCCAGTACAGTTTTTAGAGGAATCTTTTACCTCATGTGTAGCATATGTTGAGGCAGAAATAGATTGATCCCTCTTGATCTGAAAAATAGCAACAGCAAAGTAACTATGAAGTGTCATTATGCCCTACTTTTCCCTTCTATATTGTTGCAGCATTACTGATTTTAATAGTTGCTCCTTATTTTTATTAAGAACATCAAACATATTGTCTATTCCTAGTATATAAATATTTAACCTACACTGTTCTAAACATGAGGCTATGTCTTTTGGAAAATACCACATTTTCTAGGTGAATTAGGCACACCCAAATAATTACACTCGGTCAGGCTAAAGGTCTAGCCAGCCCCTTATCCTGTACCTGGCAGGGTCAGGAACTAGAAGTATATCAGGGAATATATATCATTATTCTTCTCATTATCCCTCTGTATTTATGGCATTTTCAACATAGATGTTTCCTGTACACAGACTTATACCCATACCAGTGTGTATAACAGTCTTTCCCCAAATTTTCTCCCAGAATTTCCCTTACTTCTGCAATTAAAAAATTTGTATTTCTATCACCCACAATCCACTGTGCCAGTAAGTGCCACATTTACAATGAAATGATGTAAAAGTACTGTGTTAAAAAGTACTACCTTCTGCTGGTACACAAATAGAAGAGTAATATATACCTTAGTATATTAGTGGCTTTAAAATATTAAAAAAGAAAATTAGATAAGTCTGTGTTCACTGCTAATGAACATTAATGGGCCAATAAAAAGTAGTTACATTGAAATGAATGGGCCAGGAGACCAGCTCCTTTAAAATGGCCTTTATTGTGGCGGCTGGGGACTCGACAGGTCATGCGCAGGCCGCCGTTGCTCCCAGGGGTGATCCAGGGGAGGAGGAGTGCAGCTTTGTGTCCAATGGTGTCCCGGCAGAGCTGGGACTTCCGTCCTCATGGGAGTCCACAGGAAGACACTCCTGGCCCTCAAGTCTGGGGTCCCCTTTCCGATCAGCATCTCTCTGGGCAGGGCGAGAATTCAAAAATGGTCTAGGGGGACACTGTAAGTTCTTCCTCACTTATAGCTATTGTTAAAATTCTTTTGTTCTGTGGTGTCTCATTGTTTTAGGGGTTTCTTTGCTGGATTGTGCAACATGTCCTCTCATTTGCATATAAGCCCTGACATCCCACTCCTGGGTTCTGGGTACCATTTTCCAGGAAGTAATAGACATGATATTTGGTGAAAAGAGACTTTAACAACAGAATCATTTAACAACAGACAATCATAAGTCCAGCTCAATGTTATCTAACTGGCAATTACAACTTCAGCCCAATGTTATCTCATCTAACTTTACAACTTTATATAACTTCCTGAACTAAATTATTTTGGGAGCTTTATTCCCAACAATATAACAAGTCCACACAATATTTTTTTGTGCAAATAATTAGCGAAGTGAAGCTACATAATAATGAGAAAACTGTCACAATTTTTTTTCATTTGTATTCTGCTTTAATATTTTTCTGTTTGTATTTTTTTAATACTCTTTGTTTAGTCATTGAATGACTAAAATGTGTAATGTGAAATATATAATGTATTATTTCTCAGAAATAAGATACTAGGGAAAGTAAATTAGAGAAAGCAAAAGTATTTTTAGTGTTAATAACCTGTCTAACTTTTGAGTATGGTTATTACCTAATATTTTAGGTAGATCATGTATCTTAAGAATATATACTACCTATGGGTGAACATATACAAATAACTATGCTAAAGTGCTGTAATGCACAGTCCTATTAAGGACTCAATAACAAGGCAGATTTACTGTATTAAAATAATCAACTGCTAAATTAGTTCACATCCCAAGAGAAGACACAGAGGTGTGAAAAACAAAGTTCACTTTCTTGGTAGGATTTAAAAGGTTTAATAAAAGACAATAAGGACAAGGAAATAAGGCAAAATACATGGCCAGGGTGTCTCTGGCCAAGAGCCAAGAGCACACCTGTTGTTTTAGAGACCCATCTTAAGTATGTATATTTAAACTTTTCTAAGATCTTATTTCCATGTTTTTAGGAACTGTTTTGCATGGCTACTCTTTGGTCGTGCCTTTTTAGAGCATACATGTTTCTTGGCTGCAGTTTTAATGAATTCTTCTTATCAGTCCTAATTTGGGCCTTGGTCTATAATTTCTACAGATGGTCAGCACTGGTAGTTGGTATATCAGTAGCAGACGTCTTCATATCAGTAGCAGGGGTCTTTACACCAGTTACACCAGTAACTGGGTGTTATCTTGACTAGGCAGTCAGTTCACTTTATCAACTTACTTTTAAAGAAAACTTTATCTTTAAAACCATTTTCATACTACACATATAGTATCCACACTACATGGGTGTGAAAACAAAAAAAACTAGTACCATAATATGTATGTATAACAGCCTTATATATACAACACTCATCTTAATATTTGCAAAAAAGCCAACTTTATAATATGTGTTTGTAACAGAGGTTTTTTGTTTCTTAGTCATTATTTTGGTGGCATGTTCTGGATTTCTATGAATATTCAAACCATTGCATTGTTCTTTTTTTTTTCTTAAACTCTTTGATACTAATAACTCCTTGAACCAGAGCTCAGTTTTACTGAAAGTGGAGTTCTAGGTGGCCCTGAGAATCTGTGGAAACTGCTGAGAGGCTCCAATCTGTTAAAATTATCTCATATTCTGTATTCTCCTTCTGAAGCCAAAAAAAGCATCTCTGAATTTGCTTAGAGAGGAATACACTATTGCTCCAGTTGCATGAAGTGCAGACAAGTGAGGATGACAGTTGGTCCCCTCCAGCAAAATTATTATATACATATTTGACTGCTTTCTCATCCCTAATGTCAGCTATCTTCTGTCTTGGGAATCGAAGAGCAAATCCATGCTTGTCCACTCACAAGGTATTCTGAAGAAAGGGGGAAAAATAATCAAGAATGCAATGTCTGAAGGACACCTTTCTACTGTTTTACACCACATTTCTAAGTACATGTAATATGGAAAAGGTGTGCCATAAAAAAAGTGGGATTAAGGAGAGAAAAATACCTCTACTTTTGACCTTCATCCAGCTTCATCAGCCTTGAATAACATCTTCAAGCTATCCTATATTTATTGCATATATTCTTTCAGTGAGACCTAATGGATTCACCTGCCCTTTAAAGAAGATCTCTGATATTGGAGGGGATTGAAAACAAGCATGTCAGTGCTATAGAGTTCTCATGCTATATAGAGGATTCCTGTGCACAGCCTAGCCTGGCTTTACTGCCCTCCACTTGCATTACCTCTAGAAAAGGCAGGACACTGTCTTTCATGACATCATGAAAATCTTACTCCATCACTTGCTCCTGTGTACATCACAGCTGCACAACCCCCCTTTCTTTTGTACAGTGCTATCAAATCACTATTTCCTAACCTGCACCCAGCTCCCTGCACCTGGTCTAGAACTCACACATCTCTTCAACTTGCTGCATAAAAACTTTTAAACCTTTCACTACAATTTTGGGACCCAATCTGCTAGTGCTGCCCAATCTGTTGGAGACAGGCTATGATAAAGAACGTTCATCACTGTCTCCCAGAGAAAGCCTGATGGTAAAGATTAATTTGTTTTTATTCACCAGCAATCAGTGGTGATGGCCTGCTTTTCCACTTACCTGTTATAGACATATTCTGTCAAGATTTATGTAAATTTTTTAACTGGTGATAGAAGTATGAATTAAATGTACTAAAACTATTATGTGCTTGAAACATCTTCATTCCTTTCCCTCTCTTGTTCTCACACACATACATTATTAATAGTGTATTAAATAGACAGTAACAATACACAGTTTAGGAACTCTTGCTTATTGACCTGTCTGAAAATGTGCACAACTGATGTAACTATAGGTTTTTCAGTTCAGATCTTGAAAATGTATGTGGAAGTGCTACGGAAAAAGGTGTGAATGGCGCACAAAACATCTGTGATGAAATTAAAATTTTATTAGTGCAAATTAATTGTTGTTTTCCTACGTAGACCTTTATCAAGTCCATGCTATCATGGCAGAATTCATTAGTGCTTTTGAATTTAGGTTTAAGGACCTTTTAATATTCTTTAAAATGTCTATTCTGCTTATTGTTGGAGAAGATAATTTGAAGACAATGGAGTACCATGGTGAGAGTGCTGGACAGTGCTCTGAAAAGAAATATATAAGGAATTTTTGTTGGATTCTCTTGTACTAAGTGATTTTTTCATGTCTGCAAAGAGCAGCACCATCTTAGAAATGTAATGTCTGTGTCTCTGCTGGACTATGCAGAAATACAAAATGTGAATTGCTAGATTGAATTGCAAAAACCCTTTCCATTTTCCCTAGTGTTTAAATGGCTTTTAAAATGGATTACCTGTTCAGAGCTACACTAGTGGCAAAACTAACTTTATAAAAATCTAACATTTAGGTGTCTGATGAAGTTTCAATGTTTGGATGAATGCAAACTGGTATTTCATGAGATCATCTGTCGCTGTGGGACATGCAAGGACACAAACAGACCCTTTCTCTTGAGAAGGATAAAAACTATCTATTAAGACATACAACTCCATATTTATAGTATTTCCACACAGACCAGGGATTGGAGAAGAAGGCTGATACCTCTCCCATCCTGTTGGTCAAGACAACTGTCCATCAGTTGTTTTCCACACCAAGAGAAAGCATGTAAACAACTTCATCTTATCAAAACAGACTTCTGATAACGACATCCATGTGTGTGAGAAAAGGAACTAAGAACTGTAAAACAGCAAGTTAGAAAGTGCCTCAGAAAATTTGGAAAAATCAGAGCAACATCTCACCCTT
>VZTB01012954.1:37186-61580 GCA_013397245.1 Thryothorus ludovicianus | reverse complement strand
AAAACAGATGTGGGACTACAAAGCCTCCCCAGAGACTCCTTGAGAAGGAAGATGTACATAAAGAGCAGTCTGTGTGGCCATTAATGTTCAAACGGATTCAGAGTAAGGATATGATATATGTTACAACAAGCACATAATTCATCACAAAAGCTGAGATGTATATGACTATCCCAGAGTAGCAGGGAATCAGTGTTTCTTGCATGATTAAATACAGCTAGTGTTTGTAAACATGAGGAAACCACTGCATGTCTTATCTAGGACACACAAAGTTTGTCAAAAAAGTAGCACATTTCTGAGACAAATCTGATAGAGTTGTAGCAGCATGAGACAAGCTGGTAGGCTAACTAGCTGCTAAAACTACACTATTATGACATTATTGATATAGACATAAGACCTTCCTTTCGTCTGAGAATCTCATTCAATCTTCTAGCACAGAATGATGTGTAGTTCTTAATATTGTCTAACGCAAACTCCAGTGGTAGCTCATCCTCACTGCTGCAATAGCAGTAGCCTCTCTAAATGTCAAGGGCAGTTTCCTGCCACAGTCCTGAATCACCTTAAGGAAAATGTCTCCATAGTTTTCCTATAAGATTTTCAAGGGTTGTAAAATTCTCCTCATGAATTTACAGTCTGAAGTGGTTTGGGTTTTTGTTTGTTAGGTGTTTTATTTCTGTAACACTATTCTCACATTGACATTTGCAGTCCAAAAAATAAAGCCCTAAATATCCAAGGCTTTTACCACATCCAAATGGTCTAGTGGGTCTTCAATTAGTTACCGTTTCTTATGCAGTGCTTCCAATTAATTCCTTGTTCCATTCTTCTTTTTTTTTATTTTTCATTTTTCTTATATTTTCTAACACCAAATGTTGATGGATTTTATTAGTGAGAGACACTAAAAATATGAGCACATGAACTTTATGGTAAATAAGAAGTGTGATTTATGTCTCTGATTTGACTGTTCCTTTATTGACCATTATATTTATCATTGATTTAATGCAGTGACTTTTTTATAAATTTGTGGCTTTCAAGTCTGCTGCCGCTGCTGTGATCTCCTCATTCCCTATCATCCTCATAAGCTTATATTCACTCCAGCTTGTGTCAGTATGACATGAAATGTTTTGGTTATTTTCTGAATTTCCCAGACCTATACTTCAGACTTACCTCTTCTTTACAACATATGTTGCCAAAAGTATTTTCCCACTCACTCATACCATCCCATAGTACAGAGTTCCCCAGTGTCATATTACAGAAGCATGTGTTTTGAAATGCAGGTCAAGTTAAATTGTTTCATGACTTCTTTCAAATATCCATACATTCAACCCAAGTGGGATGCTGAATTGTGTGGTCAGTATTGTTTGTGGTAAAGGCAAGAGCAAAATATCACGTGATTTCAACAGCATTAAGTTGTTTATTCATAATTCAGAAGCAATGTGGCTGAATCAACATTATTTCCTCTGTAATAGGTGTCTGGTGTTAACTCTTCTGTTGCCTATCTCTCTGCACAGAGAAGAGACAGAGCAAATCTCTATTCTGTCAACTCTTAACAGAAAATGCCTAAGATGTCTGTGGAGGCTTTGTATCAAGAATGACAGCAGTATCTATCCCTTAGGGAATCCTTGTCTTTGCTTTCCTCCAGATTTCAATGGTATATAATAAAAATACAACAGAAATTGTGATAGCATTTTTGATTCAGACTGTCTTTATTTTCCAAACTGATTATACTACTTCACTCTCCTACTCTGACGGCCTCAAAGCCTCTCCAGCTGGCTGTGCTCCTCAGGCACAGCATCAGCCAATGCTACTGTCTCCCAAGCTATTGGTATTATTATTTACAGAGCAGCTTCCCAAGTCAAATGTTAAACCATGGCAGTCTTCTCCTTAATCATAGTAACAGTTTGAGTGAAATGCTGTTGCACATCACAACACACATGTGAATTAAAACACCGACAAAACACAGTTCTGTTTAGAGTTTGGTATGACATATGAGGGTTCATGTGCAGCTATTTCTTAACAAAAGGCTGAACACTTTTCTGCTTTACATAGCAGAATTGCATGCTACTTAAGCTGGAGTTGAATTTACCCATAATTCCACCCAAGTATCTGAAGTGCTTGCAGCTAATTTTCACTCACTTATTCCCACATAGATCTGCTGAAGCTAACAGAATTTCATGGGTTTGACCAGAATTTGACTTCAGTTTTCAAAGCATGTTTGTTTGTTTCACGACAGATATTTCTTTATGGATTATATTAGCTTGAACAGAGCCAGATGCTGATTTCTTTCACAAAGCAACTTATATTTTGAGCCATCCTACTGGTACCAGCACCTTGCTTTGACTAAAAAACAACCAACCTATGTGTGGCAATGGCTCACCATAGGAAAATGATCTGGTACATTCAGTTTATCTGTTCTTTCCACTTAGCCATCAAACACCTCGCTAGGCACAAACAGTGCCACTTGGCACCAATTGAGTGCAATTGAATCCTGAGAGAAGGTAAGACACAGTTTATCTCTATGATCAGATAAATCCTGTTTGTATTGCTAGATGCTTTTAATTTATGTATGGGCAAGACTAGCTTCAATACCTGCCAGGGACTTATGGCAAATCTGGCAAAAATGGACACACAGAAGATATTCTTAACCAATATACCCCTTTATTAAATTTCTTCCCTCGCTTCATAGACTCAGTAAGTCAGCACCATCCACCTCTGCAGGTGACTGCAGAACTTCTGGCTCTGAAGGGGACACAGATGTCTTGAACCACTAACTACCCCTCGGGTAATTTTTATATGCTGAGGGCTCCATGCCTATGCACCTGGTTTGGGATAGCACATTTCATTCAGCTGTTCGTGATTTTGAATCCAGTTGAGAAAACAGCTCATTTGAATTCTCCACAGCTTGTTTGATTCTACATCTAATTCATTACCTGATCACTTCTAATTAGAACATTGCAATGGAAGAGTTGTTTTGTTCTATGCAGTTAGCAATTATTTCCTTCCAGTCAGGACACAGGAGCTCTCCTCATAGGGTGATCTGCAAGAGAATACTGAAAAATTTGTGTCTGTTTGCAGATCAGAAAGAAAACGTTAATGTAAAAATCTTTCTGTCACAAAAGTTTTTACAGTAGTCAAAAGATTTTACTTTTATATTATTTTTCTGGTGGTGTTAACACTTTCTATTCCCAACGTTTATTTTCCAAAATAAGTTTTTTGGGTAATGATAACATACTACTTAGAGGTGGGGTTTTTGTTTGTTTGGGTTTGTTTTATTTTTGTTTGGTTGGTATTTTGTTGTTGTTGTTGTTGTTTTGTTGGGTTTTTTAATCTACTCTTTTTCAATAATCATTGCCAAATTTGCCTAAACATTCAGGAGCTTTAGCCCACCAAGATTTCTCAATGAGAAACTGTTATTTTTGGTTTATGGATGTTATCATTAAACTTAAGAAAAATTGTATGTGGGAAATATTCAGTGTTTGGGGCATTATGGTCATTTTCTTCATGCAATATGTTATTTGTGCAAGGGCTCTTGTTGGTGTCATGGATGAAGATGAACAGAGGAGAGGAGGCTGCTTGTTGAGAAATTACATTGTTTGAAAGCACGTATAGAAATGTGCACACAAGCAGGAGGCAAAATGAAGTCTAATTTTGGTTAAAAATAAAATATTAGTAGGTGTTTGAGTTCCAGTAAATGATAATAATTACATTTAAAGCACTCTGTAGACTACTGCCTTTGAAGAGTGTAGAAAGAAAAGTAATGACTGATAAGTGTTTGTGAGCGTTCAATTTTTAATTGTCAGAAGCAATAACAGCTCTGTTTGATGCTAATTAAGGACTTATTAACTCTCAGCTCTGTGTCCAGTTGTACACTAAAATTATATATTTGACATAATTTTTTTCTACTTTACCCTTGAGCATAACAAGTGAATGTCGCTGTACCATGGTAATTTATGTATCATTATACCCTTAGAAGTGCTTGCTTCCATAATTGCAGATAAGTTGTGTGGGTTTAAGTTGCATGTTGCACTTGTAAATGATTTGTGATATAGCCAAGATGTGACAGCACCTAAGTTCTCTTCTCTTCTCCTATTAGCTCTGAAACAAAATTAGAATTATAAGAAACAGTAGAATTAGGCAGCTTAATTAATCAAACTTGCTTAAAGTATCTGAAGCATTATTCATCTAGAAGATTTATTATGTGAATCAAGATAAATCTAACATCATAACTTTCAGTTTGTACCTCATACCTTTCTGTTAGCCTGGCTCAGGGTTTAATTGAAAGATATATAATAAAGATTCAAACCCAAGTCAGGTACACCACTTTCCAAAATCGGCTGTCTTGTGGCTGTCTGAGCAAGAGGATTATCTTCTCCTGGATTTGCTACTCTAGGGCTCCTTTGGTTATGTTTCAGCTACTCTTGAAAGTTTAGACACAGGTCCAAGAATTCAGGATTGGACCTCCTTCTACTCCACATTGTCCTATTCAAGACATAGCAGAATTTAAAAATTAGCTCCCAACTTACAAATCCAAAAAGCTCCATTGAAGTTAATGGAGCAACACCTCCTTGTTCTAGCTGATGACCAGGCCCTCAGTTTGTTTCTCAGTGTTTATGTGCTGTATGCTGCTCCTGGTCTGTCTCATGCAGCATCATGTCCTCAGAATCACCTTAGGAGGGCCCAGGCTCAGCTTTGAGCCTTGCCTCAGACCTGTAGGAGAAGTATCAGCCACATTTACCTTGCTGATACATGGTGGTTCCCATTGTTAGCAACAAACCTCCCCCATCAGAGACAGGACTATAGCCCGGCAGAATATTTGACCTACCTGAGTTTCTTACTCAAATCACTGAATGAATGCAAGGAGATACAGCTGTTTGTTTGTTGTGTTACAGCTGTTCGATGGGACCTTCACCCATGAAAGCCCCTGCTTCTGTACCTAGACCACCAACAGCACTAGAAACTGACTCAAATGCAAGAAAAAGTGAGAGATGATGTTTGAGGGTTTATGAATCAGCATCAAAAGCTCCCACAGAGGTCTGTCCACATCAACAAGCTGTCCATATGTGGGCAATGCATTGCACACCACGAGGGATTCAGAGTGAGATTGCCTTTTCTTCCAACAAATTTCCTTTGCCATTTCAGACTAAATACCAAGTCTTAATAGAAGAGCAGGGAGGTGATTAAGTTATCTGTGATTGTGCAATTAGTGTACTTTACAAAACAGGTAGCCCGCCCTGCATATCACCTCTGATTCTACTTTTCTCAGAAGAAAAGTATTTTCTATAATTTAGATTAGCTGCCATGTGTTTTTGATTCATATTAGTTATTTCTGGACCTACCAAGCAGACATAAAGACAAACATCAGCATATTGCATGATAAGCACATTGGTTTGCAGGAAAACGCTCCCTACACTGAGGTATGGAGCTGTCATGCTTTTAAATTCCAGTCTTGAACTAAAAGCAGCAAGAAGTAGCAACAAGAAAAAACATTTTTTTTCTAGCATATTCATACTTGTATTCCATGTAACCCTACTACTTGACAATATGTTATTGCTGGATATGTCAGAAACTATATGACTTTTCTTGTTCCCTTTAGTCCTGCCTATTTTCTCTTCAATACTACTCTCTCTTTTCACAAGAATTACATTTTATTTCTTTGTTTAATGGATGAGGACAAAAACTGTGATTGGTAATTCATGGAGGTTATTCTCTAAGCTGGTGATTTGGATCTATATGGTACCTCTTTTTTTCTTCTCACAAGTTCCAAGAGATACTGTCTTCATGGAGCCTTGCATACAGGAGTTAATATATAGTTTTCTTTTTTTCTTCTTTCAAATCCCTTGTCTATCCTCTATAAATGAAAGGAGAGGCTTTCTGCTAGGGCTGCCAGTCCCAGAAAATTCTTCTGAACATTGGTTTGGTCTCTTTTCCCTTTTTGAAATGAAATTCGTGAGTAGCAACACGCAATTTCTGTGAGATTTATATGTTGAGAACTTCACATTTAGACTTCTTCATTCCTGAATAACAAAACAATAAATTTCAGTTTTAGAAAACGTTGTTTCTTTGGGAGGAAAAGAAGTTGCTTTTGTCTTGAGTTCAGAATAACCTGTGGGTGGCCCTGGATTCTCTCCATGATCTAAGGATGAGATAAAACAGCTTGACCGCTGTGACAAGAAGAAAGTGCGTGAGAGAAAAACATAAAAATATGGGGTTTTTTCACATATAATTCCATCAGAAAAACTAGAAATAACCTTTGCCATTTATCTCCTTTGGCTCAGTTGTCAATGACAGTAGATGCTCTAAATTTAGCATTCCTTTTCTTATATATTAAGAGAATTAACTAAAATCTTGAAAACATACTAAAACATTTCTCCTGTTATTCAGATTTTTTAAGCTTTTCTTATATAAACATCCAGAGTTATTTAACTTTATTTATGTAATATTTCTCCCAGTATGGGAAAAGACTAGTTTTGGTTTCACAAACATTTGATGTCTCACATCTAGATATTACAAAATCAAAGTAAGATATGACCTAAGTCAATCCCTCTTTCTGTTTATCCCTTCCACTTTCCACAGTATGCCCAGAGTAAAAAAAATCTGATAAATACTTATCACTTTTTTCCATGTGGACTTTTGGTGTCCCTACAGACAGTTTTTTTTAAATTTAAAAATGGAACTTCTGCTCTGCAAACAGGATATTATGCAAAAAAATACTCCAAATACATCTGAACACCATATTTTCTGCTAAAAAGTGAAAGAAATCTGGCATCATTGATGCCAGAAATATTATTATTATTCATTTTAATGAAGCCAGGATTTCTTCTGAATGTAAAAGCTTTGATATGTGTTTTAATTTTCACTATTCCCCATATATACACCAGAATCATATGATACTACAGCTTACCAAAATTTCAAATCAAATAAAATTGGGTTGTGGATATCTTAGAACAGGCAGCTTCATAATCTTCAGGTGCTACAACAAGGGATCTATTTGTTTACTAGGTCTTATTCAGCATTTTGAATTACCTCTGAAGCAAAATTCCACATTATGGGACAATTTCCACAATGAGTTCTATGTCCAGAGTATTTGTGATTTAAAGTCACTCAGATTGTGTCACACAGTTTAGTCTTTCTACACTCATCACACCTTTCTACAAGGAGGCTCATGAAGAAAGTTTCATATGATCACAAAAATAACTAAAAACCTGCAGCCACTGAATTACTTTTCTCAGAGCTTGAATGCCATTTTGAGAGAGGCCCTTAGCATTTACTAACCCTCCTGCCACAGCAAGCTGGCTGCCTGATTGTCTCATCAAGAGGTAAAATGAGCACTGGGAAAAGTGATGTGGTGGGATAAAGGAATACTAACACTTAAAAGCCAAGTGGAACTTCATAAAAAACATGACCCCCCCAGAAAGACCTGGAAATGTAAGTCACTTTAGAGCTCTTTGCAACACAAACATGATGAGAAGAATAAACCTACAACCACTTCTCACTGCTGAAATATACCATAATCACTCATTACTTACCACTGGGCATCCAAATCCTGCAGAAATTATGGGTTTGCAGGGCAAACCTGGAGCCTTTGAAGAATGCTTAAAGATATCTGATTTAGACAAAATATGTTTAAAATCTCATGTGGACAGAATTATTCCCACTGAATGCCTTTAGAAACTTAGACATAAATTATTCCAACAAATGTCAACTGTTGGAGACCCTAGGGGATTATTTTTACAGTATTTTTATGAAATATTAAGTGTCACTTAGTGTAACTGTGTGATCTTGATTGCTTAACTGACTTCAAGGGATTAATTTCTGTTCAAAGATACTCTCTGGGATTGAGGAAAAGGCAGTCAATGGACTAATATGAGGCACACTAGTAGGTCTAGGTTGGAAGGGTGAACTATCTGGGCTCAATGACATTTGAATAGATTTAATTGCACAGTTCTGCAAGTCAATCAATCTTATTATGCCTTGTGAGCTGGTAGCCAGCATGTGAGGAATAGGCTGACTAGAGAAACTTTAGACAATGGTGTATGTAACAATTATAAAAGAAAGTGTCCTTTATCCTGTGGGTGTTTAGAGCACAAAAATGAAGAGGCAATCAATAAGTAGACAAGACTCTCTAATTCCATGATTCAGGGAAGAAATTATGTACCAGGCACAAAAGACTCCCAGAAGACTTTGACTCACTTCCTAAAAGCTGACCATTTTCCTAACAGGCTAAACCATGCAGAATGATGTTTATTATTTTGGTTAGAGCTATTTTCTGTCCTATTTAAACTAAAGGGTAATTGTGGTTAAAGTCTCTTAGAAAACCCGGATATCTTCTCCCAACTAACAGAAGCTCTGGAGAATGCATTGTAAATCCAGCACAGCTAAAAGCTCCAGAATCATTGCAAAGCCCAGGTATCATCAGGAGTCTTGGGAACCATGTGAGAGGTGAAATGTTGCAGACAGGGAGCCTATGCACTGAGGATGCTGTCTGCTCAAGACAGCATCAATAGCACATATGTGCAATAATTAAGGTACTCTTGAATATCTAGCTAGGGCTGTGACATACCTACAAGTGCCTTTGTTGTTTTATTAACCACTTCTATTTCTAATTTCACTCTTCTTATAGGGGCATATAAAATGTATTTGATCACATTTTCAAGTTGGAGATCAAAATACTAAAAGAATCCAAAAGAAGTATTCATTACCAGTACGTAATGATTTTACCTATTTTAATTCTATAAGCATGTAGGAAATCCCTAGAAGCAAAATTTTACTTAGAGTCACACATTGTAACCACTGGATTTAGTTGAGATATATCATGGAGGATCGTCATGGGTTGTAAAATTCAGGTGAGGCTTTTTATTAACATCTGGTATTTCTTAAAGCTTTCTAAACATCCAAACTGTATTTTACTTCTTCTGAGATGGTGGCCATATTGTGTTTTTTATTTGAATACATTCTTTTTGCTTAAACCAACCAGCATGCTGTTGATAGAACTTGGTAAGAGTTGTTTGTAATAGTTCTACTCTTCCTGTTGCTGCCTCAACACCCCATTATACACCATAGCTATACTATACATCCAATATAACAATATTGTTTCACTGAAGTCTGACAAAGAATAATGAATTTCATCTCCATAGTGTATGTCAAACACTTCCTACAGTGCAGCACACAACTGACAGGTATATACCTACGCTCTCACATAGCTCCACTATTAACTAAAAAGCCCCTACTTACAAGAAAGAATTCCAGATTTAATAAAAGTTTATCAGAATTCTATTTGGTTTTACCTATAAACTAACTCACATGTTTTAAAATTTATTTTTGTATTCATAACTGTAGTTAAGTTTTATTATATGCAGGTCAGAAAGCACTTTGATAAATATAGAAATTGTACATTTTGTACTCCTCCGCTGCAACTATGCAAAAATGTTATCAGGCAATTAATTTTTTCATTAAGCAAGCCCTAAATATTTTCCATTTTCATTATCAAGATATTGTGTTCCATAGCAAGAGAAAGTAATTTTTTATTGGTTGTGCAAAAACAGGCTCACTTGTTTATATTTACCTTTTCTTTAATATTTTATTTTCAATAATAAAAAGTCACTTTGACCTTATTAGAGAAACAAGGACCATCTACCTAGTGTTGCATGGCAGTAAACACATATGCAAACTGAATCCAAAAATAGTGAGTGTGTGAGAAGTCTGTTTGCTCACTGTATGCTCAGCTTGTTCCAAGGCTGTGGAAGCTCCTTGCATCCATACACATAAGCCCCCAGGCACACGTGCTTATATCTGAGCTCTGCTGTATCACCCCACAAGTATCACTAGCTCTAAAGGTAAATTCCAAGAGCTAGCTGGAAGCAGGATGCGCTTCTATGCACCTTAAAATCCCAGAGAGGAATGTTAAGGCATGAACAAATTATTATGTGCTACAAAACTTGCCACTTGTGTTAACCCTGGGACACAAACCAGGTACCTGAACCCCCAGAGCACATTTATCCCACAAATACACCTGTTCTTTGCCATAACAGCCACTACTCTCTGGTGTGAACGACTTGCTGGGGAAATTAGGGCCATTCAAACCCCTTCTACTGGGACTACATCCAGCTTCAGCAGAGAGAAGCCATTTTCAAAAAGCTTTGGCTCTATATTGTGCAAATGGCAAAATATCAGAACCTTAATTCTGCTCTGGCTTTTCTCTAGCACACTTTACAACTGACTGGCCACTTTTAGGGAAACAGTGCAATGAATTTATGTAGCAGATGTTAGAAACAATATTATCATTGATACAACAGCATTTCTAGAGAGACAATGAAAGCATAAATGAATAAGAGAAAGGATATCCTAAGGTTCCCCTCTTTCTCCAGTCCAAAATGGGAGAGTTTTTTGAAACATGCTGAATTTCAAAGCTACTGTTTGAGAAAGTTTGGCTATCCCAGATAAAAAATTTATAAATCAATTTAAAATGCAATGGGGAGAAAAAGTACCAAGCACACAAACAAAACACCCAAAGAGACCTGTGCTTGTACATTGTTAGTCATTAATCTTGGTCAGCTCCTAAGCTGCAGAGAGTTTGCCCTGGCTCTGCAACAGCACTAATCTCAGATGGCCAGAGTCTTCCAGAACTGCAGAGAAGGTTCAGTGAGGGTAAGTTCAGCCATCCAACTGTTACCCTTTTCATCTCACTTTCTCTGTTAACACTGACAATGAAAAAATGTTAATATTATGAAAGAAAATGTTAAGAAATGCCAACACTCATATTTATCCATGAGTCTTTCTGTAGATCAGTGAATGAAATTCTAGTATTTTTCTATAGCAGGAGATACTCTCTTTTAAAATAGAATTTCTCTTTTACTGAAACATTATACTACATCTTGTTTGTTCTGTGTAAATAAATATTTCAGCAACTTACTTTCTGTAAGTTAGGCTTGACCAAAGAAAGGGCAGTGTTTAGGTCTGTTCTGTATTTGCATGCTAATTTACACAGGAGCCATGGAGAAGCTTCCATTTGACCTTGAATCTAATTCACTGGTCAGAGTACATACTTCAGGGGTTTTTTTGCCATATTTCTTCCTAAACGCATACCTTAAAGTCATCATGATTCCGAATTAGATGAAATATAACAAGATGTATAATTACCTTCTTTGCATCTGTTCATACATACTCATTTCCTCATCAGTGGAGATTCCATTTCTTGGCCTTTAAATGTGGAAGTTTTTTAATTAGCAATGAAATGCTCTTTTTATTTTGCTTACTTTTAGTTGCTTTTTCTAATATACCACTGTGCCTTTGGTTTCTCATAGCCATGTCCTTTCCTTTGATTTTTGAGGCCTGGGATTTTATGTGGTGGTTTCTAAGATAAATACTCCCTCAGGAAAAGATGGTAAACACCAAAGCACAGTACAGAAAATGTCAAAAACAGGCATTTCTCTCTGTCTGATCTGTTTGGTTTCCTACTTATAATCAATAAGAAGAGCATGTACTCCATTTCCACTGTCAGTGTCAAATAGGGCAAATCCCAGAGCACATTTTCTTTATATTTAACCAAAACCTGACATTTTAATAGGGATGATTCCTAAAGGTTTTATGTACTAGACATGAAGTATTTCACTTTATCCACCATTCCCTACATCTTCCTTAACTTCTCTTGAAACTGACTTAAATAGAAAACTTTCAATGTTTCTGTGTTCTCTTGCCCTCACATTCATTTGGGTACAATCACATTAAAACCTGAAAGCATGAAAATCAACAGCATCCATGAATTCTGTGCCAGTTTTGAGAGCACTCTAGCTCCAGCTAGAGTTTAAAAAGCCAACAAATGCCCTCTTCATCTTTATTCCTTCAGTGTCCTCTACTAGGGGAGGAAACCGATTTTCTAGTTTAGTAGTTATTCTGAAATACAAAAAAAATTACTGGTCAAGGACAAAAATGGAATGTCAATTTAAAATTAAAATAAAAAAAAATCTATGGCACAAGCAAAGGAATTTTTGTTTTGATACTTAAGTATGGTTCAAATTAACAATTTAATTACCAGAAAAATAACTGAATATTCAAATTATATATATATGTTTAAAAATAACAAAACTAATCTTGTGAGAATTTTAGCGTATAGAAAAATGTGATACTTACAGCATGTGCTTTAGAGTTGCCATATATATAATTTATTTGGACTTTTTTATCTATCTTATGTGACCTAACATATTTAACAAGGGCATTGTGGCCTATTAAGATATTCCAGTCCCCAGTTGCTTTCTTGTAAAATAAAATGGGTTGCAATATCACAGCTCAGCCAGTTTCTCCAAAATCTTAATTGAAAGTATAAGTGAAAACACCACAGTGCTAATCATGGCAAAGTACTGATAGACTCACCCAAAAGTGGGGCAAATATTTCTGATCAGGAGCACAAAGAACTTTATTACCACAGTGACAAGGACTCGGATGCTACTGAGTCACTTCTGTGTTGGAAGATGAGAAGCGAAAAGAAGCAGCCAAGACAAGAAATGACAAAAAATAGTAGAAGAGTCTGGCTACTCACTGCAGTAGCTGATGTTGACAATTCTTTCTAGCAGCAAGGTTTCTGCCATCATCTCCTAAAGGCTTAAAGCATGGCACCATGCCACACCATCACCTGCCTCCAGAGCAACAGCAGCCACCAAATGGACTTTCCAGGACATTGCTGCAGACCGTAGTCATTTTGTTGCTGCCAGCCCTCTCCCTTCTCAGAAAACCATATAACTTGTCTTTAGAGTTGGCTCTGCTAAGGAATTGGGAACAAGTCACTGAGGGGTAGGTAGACAGATAGAAAACATTTATTTCTTTAAATAAAGCAGCTATTTGCTTCAAAGCATCTGGCTCACTCATCTTATAAATTCAAGGCTGTTGAGAGTTTCAAATGATGCTTGCCTTCGCAGCCCATACCTGCTAAAGCTGATGGTTCCATTGCCAGGATTTCAGTTCTCCATTCCCCAGCAAATGTGCTTGGCTCCACATTTCCATCTTCGCTTTCCAGTGTTCATTTATATTTGTTCCCACCTGTGATAGAGCTAGATTTGATTGCAAAGGACAATGACTGCCATAAAGTGGAAATGTTTTTCAATTTGATTGATTATCTATTCACTCATAGGCTTTTTCCAGATGGCCTCCAGTCTGCAAGTTCATGAACAGCTTTACCTTTCAACCTTAAGTATACTATAGCTAAGCAGACAGTCTCCTTTCCCTAGAAATATCAGACCCAGGTGCCTGCTTTTCTGGCATTTTTCCTGAAATGTTACATAGCACTATTTGTTCACACTAATGATATATGTCAGACACACAAAGCTGCAAGCTTTAGAGCATTTAATGTAGCAATTCTGAAATGTTTTGTCTTGCCAACCTCTTATAATTAGATCATGATAATTACATTTATGTAAAGAGTAAATCACTTCTTCAGTCTTTACCACTTTATTGCTAACCAATCTGTCTCTGTTTTCTTCCAGCTGCAGAAATTTTATTGACTCAGCAGAAATTGTTAAATTTTCCTGATGCAGGCCATTCTATCTCTTTTATAGGTTCACATGCTCAGATTTATGGATGTCTATATTGCTATAATCTATATGAGTTGTGACCCTTAGTATATCGTGATGATGTCCTCAGGTTTTTTGAAGGTGGAATAAAGTGGCAGAGTATAATCTAACTGCAGTCTAGAAGCAGGAAGAAAATGGGCACTTCTCACTGATTATATCCTCTGACCTAACCATGGCTGCCAAATACAACCATCCCTGTAAATATTTTCTATTTCTAGTACTGTTGAACACTTGGAGGCATTAGAAATTATAAAGGTATGTGTTGGGCACAGATCCACAGGAGACACTTCAGGCATGTAGACAGTTTAAGCTGATTTTTGTTGTATACCAACAAAACAAGTCTCTTTTATTAAAAACTATGTCTTTCTAGCACATTTGTTATTCAGTGCACATTCTTGAATATTTAATTACACACACAAATACAAAGAGTTTAAAAGAAGCAGAAAAACAAAACACCTTTCTACGACTACACATCAACCACCTGGTTCTCCATCTGGTGTATTCTGTCTGCTTCATCATAATCCCAGCCATATTTACTGAGACCTGCCTTTACTGAGGTTCCTGATAACCTGTTCCTTATTGAGGATTTGTGCCTGGAATTATCTCTATACCTCCTTACACTATACAATTTCTCATATAAAATATGACTTTGAGCATATGTGCTCAAGAGTATATTAGTCTGCTTTTTTTTTATTATATAGATCAAACTCTAGTACTGTGATAAAACAAAAATCCCTCTGACACACAGTCAGAAATATGCAATGAAAATTGCCTTAACCATTTTTATATATGCCTCCATAGAAAAATATGATTTGATGGAAATATTAAGAATGCATCTTGAAAGTTGCCAGAAACAGTGCAGTATTAGAGGTGCTGAGATGGAAATGGAGATAGAGGAATGCTTTCAGAATCATGCTTCTGTCAGACACCACAGACAATTTGGTACCTTGGACCCTGGTGACACACAAGGGCAGGACACTGCTTCCCTTCCCACCCTACAACACTACAACGCAACACTATAACCAAAATTAGATCTGAAGAAGTGGCAAAGAAATTTTTGGTAGCTGGGTGTGAGGCAACCTTTAAGCTGAAAGATTTGAGGGCACTCCTGACTCGAAGTGGTTGCATTTGTGCCATGTTCCAACCAACTGGGGAATAAGCCAGGCCAACCAGAGCAGCAACAACTGATCCGTAGCTGCTTCCCAGAATGAGGACCAGCAGACAACCACCTCGAGTGTGTGTGTACAGTGCACACAGTCTGGGGACCAAACCAGGGGAACTGGAGCTCTGCACCCACTCAGTCACACAATGATAGGAAATAACTGAAGCAAGGTGGAAAAACTCACATGGCAGGAGCATCATGATGGATGGATAGGCTGTAATGACAGAATGAAGAGGAGCAGGAGTCACTCTCTGTGTTAAGCAGAACTTGATTATCTAGCATTCAGCAATGGCATTTTTAGAATTCCTATTTAATGCCTCTGAATCAAGATCAAAGAGGTTGTCTCCAAAAAGGATGATATAGTAGGCACCTGCCATCAATCTAAAAAATCTCAAAAGCAAGATGATAAGGCCAACAAGGCAATATTTGGGTCATTTAAGCAAGCTTCAAGTCAACAGAACATGGTTCTTATGGATGACTTCAACTACATAAACTTTGGTTGGAAGAACAATGCAGCAACTCACATGACATCCATCAAGTCCTTGGAATGTGTAGAGAAGTGCTTCCTAAAACAGATGTGCCAACCAGGAATAAGGCACTAATGTATTTGCTACTCACAAACCAAGGTGCACTATTATTATGAATTTCCACGTCACATTCACCCCTTTTCATCAAAAAGGACACACTTGTATAGGAAGGTGTGTGGTAAACTCAACCTCATCAATCGTAAACTGTTCTCACTGTAACATTTTACTACTAAAAATTTTAAAGAAGCCTAAATGCCTCCTCAGCTGAATGAATATTTGTTATCATTTTCTGATGGAATATATTGACTGAAGTTAGCCAAAACTGTAAACATTCAGTAGATTTGAAAACTAAGATTTTTTTAAACAAGTATCTTTAGAAAAAAAATGTCTTACATATTAGCCACATCTGCACAATGATACATACTGAAATGATTGAAAACATCTTGCAGTGATTTCAACAGTCTGTTCTTTAATTGTTATCTGTTGGTGTGCATGCATATCTGTACATTTTTGTGTTTAAAAAATACGTATATGAAGACCAAACCAGTCTTCTATGTCACTGATGATGATGAGTTTATTTTCCCAAACATGCTTGGATTCAGCTGACTGAAATAAGACAGACAGGACATACTATTCTAATGTTAAGTCTTCATATCTGCAGCTTGACAGTTCCACAAAAAATACATTAAATCCAAAGGCTAAAGTGAATCCTCAAAAGGAAAACTTGAAAGAGAAAACAATTAGAAACCTCAGCAGATAATTGCTGTGCAGGTTCCACAGAATAAAATAAAATGAAATACAGGAACATAAACCAATGACTCATCCTGAAAAATATGTATTGGTAGATTTTCTGTGGCAAAGTCAGAATGGTTGGGATTATTTTAAGAAAGTGAAGTATAGCACTGAGAGTGAGTGTAGACCATTTACATGTCTTTATTATACACAAAAATATATAGTTATCTGATGAAGTTGGGATAAAGAATATATAGATACACTATGATATTGCATAAGCTCCCCTGCACATATTTACTGTTGGAATTTCCAGATTTTCCTTTCTCTTTTGTAACTTCTTCAACCTTTTAATGTTCACTACCTGGCATTTCATTTTCTCATGTAAACTGTTTGTTAGGAACACATAAACTTGCCCATACCAACAGACTGAGCTGGGTTCAGTCTTGGAAAAACAGATAAAATTTAACAGAAATTTAAAAACTTATGTTTTGTGGGATTTCACTATTCTTCAACAAGAAACAAACTTTACATGAATCCTCACATTTTCCTCTGGATAGCTAGTAAAATCAACAACTAAACATCACTTTTTATCTATTTCTCCGAAGCTCTTTGACTTTTGACACAAACAGGCTGTGGGCTTTTCAATGGTGAGGGAGACAAGCAAACTACCACCAAAGTTGGCTCAAATTTTGAATAAATATAAGGAGAGAACTCCACCTGAACAGTATCATAAGAGAGAAAGCTAACTGATGAAGATTAATATTATATATATTTGCTTCCTAGGACCCTGTTGGCCATACTTACAGCACTCGATCCCCAAAAATTCTCAGAAAGTTAGCATAAGAAATTTATCTCAAAAATGCACCCAGAAATTGTTTCCTTCACACTTATTTGCAACCCACATGGATTCTTTCTAATACAACTACCTTTGTCAATTGGGTGTTTAAAATTACATCATTCTGTATGCATAATATTTATATTCATACTTTGTTTTCAAAAACTACCTTATTCTCCAAGGTTTGTTACGAAATTTTGAGAAATAAAGTAGCCCAGACGAGTAAAATAAATTCCTATTAAACTGACAGATAATATTGAGATAGGAGCAGAGCCAGAGCAGGAGGCATCTTTCTCTCTGCTTGGCAAATTGTCTTCTGCACTTTTGCATTGCTGACATCCTCAAAAGGATTCCTTGTAACCCAGCATGCAAAGGTGTAATCATTTCTCGGCAGAATTACAGTCAGGGAGGTTTGTGTGTGCTATTCATCAAGGGTGAATACTGAAAATACTTACCCTGGAGGAAACAGAAAGTTAGTATGTACCTTAAACAGCCCAAGAAGTGAACAATAATGCCTAATAGCTGTTAGTGTTCTGTACTTGATCTTCTCTTCAGAGCAATTAATTGGAAATTTTTCTGCCTTGAACAGTACCAGTTCTGGGCCCTGCAGTCTCTAAAAGAACCTGCTGCAAAATACTTACTATTTTCTTTCTCATTAGTGAGAACATACAAACACTACACCTGAATGTTTCACCTGAGTGATTTTGCTCAGTTCTGCAACACTAAAAATAAATGATTACTTATCTATGCAGTCAATCTAAAACCGGACCAGCACTAGCTGACAATTAGTTTTTAAAGGTGGAAGAGTACCTCATTATACAAATGTAGTTGAACCTTTTAGGATCACACACTGATGGGAACTAGGTATCATGGGTTCTTACCCAAGAGTTTTACGCATGTAAGTTTGAAATAATAATTTTTTTTTTATAACTGAGATGTGTATGCATATAAAAGATTCACAGAATAAAAAAATAAATAAAACAACAATAAAAAATAAACAAACAAAAAAACAACAAATAAACAGCAACAAAAAAGCATGCATGTAAATGAACCCAGTGAGGGTTTCATTCCCCATCATAATAAATGTTATTCTATCAGAGACTCCTTGTAAAATGGCTGCTCCAGGCACAAACCTGATGCAAAATACATTCCATAATCCAGCCTCCATTAGTTAGATCATTAGCAGATTTTGTAAACACTAGCTGTAAGCATATTTATGAGGTTCTTTATTCCCTATTGCTTTTAAAAAGAAAAATAATAAAAAAATATTTTATTAATGCATTCCGCCAATAAACATCTTTTTAAATGTATGAAAATTATGTTCTATAGAAAATGCAAGTATTGCAAAAACTTTTGTTAAGTTAGGCAATAACTCCCTATTTACACTGTTTCTTTTTCTTAAAGCCAGAACCAAAATACTTGTGGTCTATAAAAGTGCTTTCAACATTTCACACTTAGCAAAATGGGGTGAGAATGTAAACAAGCATATCTAAATTAGTATTGTGAACTTACTAGTTTGTATATTTTGCAAGTTTGTTTGAATTTGTTGCTTTGAACTAGAGTGGCGTGATTTATATCGAAGAACCCCCTCAAAAATATTCTTTCTGAAGTGCTTCCAATACAGGGAAAAAATACTCCCCTCCCTCTCACCCCGTCTTAGATACATTACAATATTTTGTACCTTCTCCTCTTTATCCAGCTGATCTAGTATCTTGAGGGGATTGTATTTCTGAAAAGCTAAAAGAAACATTCGTCCATCAGCCATAGATCACAAAGTTCACATTGAATGTGCATGAAATGTTTAGTTTTGTGCTCTACAGAATATCACAGCTTCCTTATCACCCTGTGCCACCCTTTCCATCCCTGTTTCTTCTCTCACTGAGATATCTGCACAAGGTGAAAGAGACAAGGTCAAAAAGAACCAAACAGGAGACAGTCCTCTACCCAACACTTAGGAAACAATCAGTGTTATCCCCAGTTAATTCTGAAATCTGGGCAGGTGGTCAGTCCTGTAAGGGGTCTGATCTGCAGAGAGTGCTAATCAGTGTGACTTCACTGGAACACAATTAGAACAACTTCACACCATCTAAGAATATGCTTTGGGATTTAGTTTAGCTAATGCCCGAGCTAAGAAACAGCAATCCTTGATTCTTAAAACCAAGGTCAACTTAGTAAGTAACTTAGTAAGTAGTAAGTTATTGCTTGCTTACTTTGTTTATCATTCAGTGTTGTTATTTTATCTTTTATTAAGAAAGGAAAGATAAGTGCTATAAGGTGTATCTTTCAACGCTTAAAACATTTTATAGGCTTGTGTAGACAACTGATGCTATCGTCAAAGTCAATAATAAGAAAATGTACTCTGTAAATTGTATTTTATTCTCACTGTTTAAGGATTTTAGGTTGTGTTTTTTTGGGTTTTTTTTAATAACTGCAGGGATTCACAATGCAGGTATATGAAAATTAGAATTTTTTCTTATTTTGCCAACTTTTTATTATGCATGCTATAGGCAAGCTAGAAAAGATTGGTAGAGGAATGATTAGGAAGGGATATATTATTGCTACATTATAATGCACAAACAAGTTTTATGTTTTTCTGCATAGTACTAGAAGCTCAATTTTTTTGAGCCATATAATCTTATCATCACTCAGCTTTTAAATTAAGGCAGCATTCATTGATTTATATCAGCCATAAAGAAGTTCCCTTGTCACAATTCTTTCTGATACACAGGGTATAATTCTGATAAAGTATGTGAGTGTGCAGTAAGGTCATTAAGAATTATTTGCATGCATGTAAAAAGAAAAGCAAAATACATTCATTTTTACTGCTAACCTCTTCAAAGTGACAGCTTCCTATTATCTTCCATTACGTACTAAAAAATATTCAACGAATATGATTGAACAATTTTTGACTTTTTAACGTTTACAGATAAAATGCAAATGCAATATACCTAAGAGTTAGAAATACATCTATGAGAAAGGAATGCAATCATCTCTTCTCTTTTAAAATATTACAGGGTAAATAAGATCATGACAGAGAGTATTTAGATGGCTAAAAATTCACTCTCTTGTCTGACTAGTAATAAGTAGGCATCTTGTCCTATTTTCTAAAAGTAGTAAACAATACCCAGGGAATAAGTTAAAAAAAAATAGGTTAAAGTGTCCAGTTTCACTTTTTTTGAGTCTGCAGGTTGCACATATGGGCATTTTTGTGAGTTGTATTTGTTCCTGTGAAGAAAGCTTGCAAAGCATGGTTACTGTGTATATGTATACAGTCTTGATTATACTTCATATTTACCAGGATCCTCATATTCACAAAGAATAGTGAACATTTCAGAGGTGCTCTAGTAAATGTAGTAAATAGCACCTGTAGTAAAAGTACCATTGTCCTCCTTCAACACCACTCCCCCCAACCCAAACTAACAACCAAAGCCAATCATTCCTTTGAAACTTTCAGAATGTTGGAAAAGACCTCCAAGGTCATCAAGTCCAAGCTTTGACTGAAACCCACCATGTCAACTACACCATATCAAGAAGTGGCTCTTGGACTTGTCTTCTGAAAACTTCCAGGGATGGTGACTTCACTTCACTATCCTGTTCCAATGTTTAACAACTTTTTCTGCGATTTTTCCTAATATCCTACCTGAACCCCACCTTGGCTCAGCTGGAGGCTGTTTCCCCTTGCCCTATTGCTAATTGACTGCAAGAAGAGGCTGGTCCCCACCTCCAGCCTTGCTACAACTGCCTTTCTGTTATTCTACATTTCTTAAGACATTTTAATCAAGATTCCCAAAAGAGAAATTAATTCCATTTCTATTCCAGAATTTTATTAAACTAAATTCTTACTTCTGCAAACTACTGTTGATTGGGGAAGTTGAATTTAAAAACTAATTACTCCTGTTCTTTGAGAAGATTATGGAGAAAGCACAGACCAGAATGATGAGAATTCAGAAACAGTGACAATATTGGATATATTCTATACTAATATTTTACCCAGGCAGTCAATTCAAAAAATCACAGCCCACCAATGTTAAGATATTTCCTCATGATAAATAAATGCTTCCTAGAAAAACAGAGAGTTCATTAAATGCATACATTCTAGTTTTTGAATAAAAAACCCAGAGCAATATTATTTTAATATTGCCTTTGTATACATTTGATATGACGCTTACTGGTGTTGTTTCAAATAACCCAGGTACCATGTATGTAAATGTCATATAAAATGGTCTCCAGTTATTTTCTAAGAGGGGCTAAAATTGTTGAAGAAAAGTGTATGTGAAAAGAAGCATGTGCATTGGGGATTTTTTTTCTCTAGTAATTTGATCTGACATTGAGATGGGTGCTTGCTATTATTTCTTATTCAGTTGTCCCCAGTTTTCAGGAAGGAATTATAATATCTGTCATTTAATGCATTAAAATATGAATGGGGATAATTTAATGAATATTCTGATGCTAGGTGTATCTTAGTGGTGAAACTGAACAGAACAGAGTAGAAATTAGATCAATAGAATTTCAAACATTAAAAAGAAAAACATTGCTTGACAGTTACAATAATAAGCTCTTCTAAGTTATATTTTGGTCTTGTAAAACACTCATCATGGTATTTTAGTTAATAAAACTGTTATCTACAATTTCATTAAATAAAATCCATGGGTCTATTATGCAGCTTGAAAAATGGTGGAAATCCCTTAAATAGTGGAACAACTTGAATAGAATAAGAAAAAAACATCTGAAATGCCCAATCTGTAATGATTTTATTAGCTTTTCTATTTTGTTTCAAAGTCAGTTCTGTTTGTGTATCCTGCATGGGAAGCAGCATTTAAATTAACTTTGCTGTCTTTGCATGAAAGATGATGTGAGATGATTATGTGAGCTTTTCAGCTTTCCAGCAGACTGGCAACAAGAAAAAACAGCCAGTCTGTATAACTGTAAACTATAAACCATTGTTTATATCTTAGTAAAGACATAACTATTTCTGTAATCAATAACTGAGCATTGCTTTTTTTCAAAAGAGCTCTCCTTAGGATTGCTTAGAGATGTGTGGTGAAGGAGTAGCGGAGGTGCTGTATTATACTAAAGAAGAGAGAGTGTGGCACTATATTAAACCTCACATTCTTGGTATTTCAACTAAAATTGTCTTTTATACTTTTTGGTGAAAGTTAAATTGCCGTGGTGTATGGTCTTGAGTTATAAATAAGTATATGGGCAATCTTTTATAGAAGATTTTTCTAACTCTAAGACATTTGCATGTCACTTGAAGTCAAACTGAGTTTTGCTGGTTTTCCTCCAATAATCTGGAAAAAGTTCAAAGGACTTTGTGATAAATAATAAAACTCCAAGGCTGAGTCTAAAGCAGAATTACTGGCAAATGCCATGCTGATTTACCTGACATTAAGAAGAACATATGCAAAAAAGATGATGAGACTAAAAAGTTTTTTCACCACAAGGCTAACTCCACCCTTTGTTAATAGTCCTAGATTTGACTGCCTTAGCTAATATACAGCATCTGAATAATTTATTATCAAGGGTATAGATTTTTTCTCTTTGACCTGATTTGACTTTTACTCCACCATATTCATTTAGAGACATTAGTGAGAATCACACCCTTGACTTTATAGGTGCCTTGCAATGTTTCTTAATAATGATGCTTATTATTTTCAAATAAACCACTTCTGATCAAATTAGAAACAGATCAAATTTTACATAACACATCTTTTACATTAAGAGAAAAATTATAGAAGAAATCATTATTAAAATACATTATTTAAAGCAAGCACTTCATCCCAATACTCTATGCATCTATGTTTTCCAAGTTTCATTGGAATTTCTTTCAAATCATTTTTAAATCTGCACTTATGTCTTCATCTAGAGAACCTCAAAATGACAAAAAAAACATAGTTTACAAAATTCATGAGTGCTAAATTCTGATACAGTTCAAACAGCAACACCAGAACTTTTTATCTCAAAATGTTTTTAGTTGCACTGAACCTTTTACTGACAATTTTAAAGATAAGATTTAGAGAATTAAATAAAATATATGCCTTAAAGCCCAGTTCAATTTCCAAAGCTGCACAGAATACTACCCTACTTTTCAATGAAATATCATATTGTTTGTCACAGGGAGCAGAAGTGATAGAAGAAATATTTTGTTTCATTTTCGGCACAGATCATACAAACCTAAATAGAATAAATATTCTTCTTAAATTAAGTTCATAACAAGCCATTTGTCATGGACAGTTAAGAAAATATGTAGACAGTATGTCTCACAGAAAATATTTGCTGAAACTACCCTAGTTTTTTGTGGGGTTTTTTTTGCATAATTTACTTGTAATTAAGTCTATGTTATGTTCGCATAACATAGAATCCAAACTCTATGAGGGTTTGCTCATCAAGTCATTTGTAGTTACTCTTCACATAGTGTATTCATCTGTTCATATGAATTGTTCACTCAAGATTTATATCTGATAAAATATAGATTGGTAATTGGAAACCGTGACATGTCTTGCACATAAATGGGGTGACTCAGCCTTGGTAACATTTTAATGATAGCTAAAAAGGATAATACTCTGAAGAACTTCCAGAGTTCGTGGTTTGTACAAGAAGTGCAAGTGAACATAATCATTTGTGATCTTTCTTGAATTATTTTTACAACTTGAGGTGAATCATTGTATCACTGCAGGTGATTTAGTATGCTTACAATAGGAATCAAGAAATAATTTTAGCTGTTTTCAGTATGGCAAAAAAAATTTTAACAGGAAACTTATGTCAATAACAATATAAGATTTTGTATTTAAGATTTCTCCTGATGACAGAATTATATGTTTAGCATATTTTGAAATAAGGGAAGCATATTTCAAAAACCCAAATAATTGAAAGAAACCCCAAGTCTTAACCCACTTTTTCTTTTATTTTAATGCCTGCCTAGCAGGTTAGGAGATAAAAGGCAGGTACGATTTTTATTTCTCCTTGCTAGATACAATTGCAGATTTAGAGAGCTGCATATTTTCGTTTTAGGGACAACATTTCAGCGCTGTCAATAAAAAGAATTCTGAAAGCAATGAAAGAATTTAAAAAAAGAAAAAGAAAAAAAAAAAGAGAGAGAAAGGAAGCTGGACAGCTGTTATTTTTGGTTAAGGATATTATAGTTTATAAAGAAAACTCCCAGAGAAGAATGCAATGTTTATGTGCACATTCCTTACAGATGATAGTCATTTAAGAGAAGCTTTGTGGTTAACCCCTGTCAATGGGAATGTATGGATCCTGGTAAGAAAAAGAATTATATACTACCACAATTTGTAGGAAAGTTTTATTTTTAAAGTATTGACTATATGGTTATGAAAAAAGATATTTGAGGAAAACAGTAGGGAAGTGAAGATTTGCTCTTAGTCCTCCTCAAATCAGTAGGTGAAATAAACCCTGTGGATTTAATAAAGAAAAATCTAGTTTAGGTAATTTTATACTAAAGGTAGACAGCCTTTTCTAATTTTACATCCAATTTACATGATATTTCTATAGCATGAACTTAGGATACTTAAAAAAAAAAAAATTCAGTTAATTTTAGCTTTTTTATAGCAGCTTATCTAGGTCA
>VZTB01012954.1:15924-33149 GCA_013397245.1 Thryothorus ludovicianus | reverse complement strand
TTTGTTTTTTTCCCCCCCCCCCCCCCCCCAATGACATCTCTTCAGTAGCAGACAGGAATTTGCCCTCTGTTTTCAGTTTGTATAACATCATACTGTGCTTAAATAACCTACAGGGTGAAATTCAACCTGATGTAGATTCAGTTCCTTGAGGAAAATACAGCTATATTTTCCTTAGCAAGTTACTCTTCTGAGGTTTGGTATAAGATCTGAAATATTGCATTTTAAGGATCAAAGGAAATGTCACCCATGGGATACAGTAATGCTGAAAAATACAGAAGCCACAGCTCCTCACAGAGGAACAAAGTTTAAATAAAGATACAATAAACCCAACAATGCTGGGTCACAGTACACTGAGAAAAGTCAAGCAAACACAAATGGGTCATGCTCCACTTACAGTCCTACAAAATACACCCAGTAAACATCCTTTGAACAACAATAACTTTAGTCTACTTTTCTAAATGTTCAATGTATGTGTTTTCTTTAGACAGAGGCACATAAACAGGGCATGTTTTTTTCTCTTGAGAGTTGGGTTTTTTCTTTTCTGTCTATATGTATCATTTCTATGCACTATGAAAGTTCCATTTCAAAGTTAAATTCAAGTAATGAGAACTAATTAGAAAAATTTCTAAAAGGGTTAAACCAATCCACATAAATCTCAAGTACAGGCAGATATGACAGTCCTAGAATGGAAAAATGGAAATCAAATTTTAAAAAATTATTTAAAAAATTATGGAAGATAACATTTGGGACTTCTTATCTTAAAATAAGTGCACAAGCTGTACATAATTGCTACAAAAGATTATTTTTTTCACAGCAAAGGATGTATCCAATGAATACATCGTTGCTTTGCTTTTGTGTTATCCAATACCAAAACTAACTTCTGCAACTGTATCCCTTATTTAGAGGAACAGTGTGTGGATCTGTAGCCTGAAAACAGTTGACCTAAGCAGAATGCTGTTTACGAGTCTGCTTGGTCAGTCTTCTCATATTATACACAATAGGCACTTAGGTCATAGGGTGCTTTTTTGCATCTTGCTGGATGATTTGAATTTATTTTAAACAGGAGGATAATAATAAACAACAGGCAGTAATTAAGAGCAAATGCTCTTTTATCTACTAGTCCTTTTAAATGTCAAAATCAGATATGTTTGAACTAATTTGTATTTTGAAGACTTAGTAATTTACTTGGATTCCAACTACACCTTTTCACCTGAGGAGAAAGAATATATTGTCTAGTCTTTGGAAAATATTTATTCCTACTTAGAATTTAACTATAGATAGAAAGTGTACAGATCTTAGTATTTGTACAAGAGAAGTATTCATTTTTCTAACATTAATTTTCCTCTTCAGAAATCCCGTACCTGTTAGAATCATGTTCTCAAGATACTGTGAAGTCTGCGGTTCTCAGTGAGACTCCTCACCTTTTAAGATCCTCCTTCTAATTAAACTTCATACTAACACCTAAATACAGACTGGTTTTCCTGCTTTGACTTATATGCAGTTAGTAATTCACTGGCTATATGCATATTAATTTACCTAGAATTTAATGGAATTTTCCTACCCAGTTTCAATTGATACTCACATTCGCAGAGCTATGCTGAAACTCCATTCACATTCCATATATTCTTGCCTGGTGAAAAAATAGTTGCACATGCATGTGATTGCCTCTTTGGATTCTTTTCAAAGCCTTCTTTAGGAATCTGAATACGCCCTTCTGTGGGAAAAACTGCAGAAACAAAAAAAGGAATGGAAACTCTTTAAGACCATCTTTCCTCCCAGAAGTTTCTCAGAACCTGATTGAGGGCTTCAGATATAAGGGATCCTAAAAGAGCAGGAACGATCAAAGCCTCCAGCATCAAAACATTTTGGTTTTACCTTTCACTGCACCTCCTACTTACAGCTATTGGTGTAGAAAGAGTAAAGCACACAGATGGAGGAGATGCAGCTCTGGGAAAGATGTTTAAATGGGTATTCCGCCCTGGAGGAAGCCTAGCAGAAAGGTTATCTAAGTTATACTGCTTTTCTGCTTTGATCCCTGCTGGGAAAACACATACCTTTCACTTTCTCAACGCCTGCTGTCTAGAGACATTGCAAAGTATCTGCAGCTACAAAAGAACTATATGTTCTATACATGCATACACACAAACATACTCAAACATATTGAGAGCATAAATAAGCAGATATTTACAGTGATTCATTTACTGTGAAATCATACTCTGCCAAATCAATGAGTTACTGCACTCAAGGTAAACTTCACTCACTGTGTATGATTAATATCTATTGTATTTGGCAGGATTATGGCAAAGAGTAATTGAAAAAATATATATATTATGCATGAATGGTATTAAAAACTTCACAGGCTATATTATGAAGGATATCTTTAAAAATTTAGTTATGAACCACTGAATTTTGGAAACAGTGAAAGTCAAAGCATTTAGTTACAAGAAAATTTTCATTAGAAAAGTAGGTTTATTGTATGCTTCCTTTTATACCTAGATCAAAGAAGCACGTGATGTGCCTCATGATTCTAAATAATATTATGTTTGTCCCCCAAGGTATTCACATATACCAAGGGAACTGGCAGTATAAATCAATTGCTGTATAGGTGTAAAGTATAATTAATGGATCTTGGTGTACCAGCTATTACAAATTATTGCTCTGCATGCTTTACTGATTGATGTGAGAGCATCTGTAGTGATTGTACGCAATGCTCTGGGAAGTGCATGTATGTTCTACCTGCTTATGAGCTGAATTACTGAAAAGCCTTTGTAAGAAAAGTGCTCCTCAGACCTCACATACCATAAATAGTTATGAAGAGGTCAGACATTTAGCTTATTTCCCGATACTTGAACTGTAGGTGTCTGTGATTTTGCATTTGGAAGGGATGAAGAGAAAACAAACTGTTCATCTATTGTTATTAATCATTTACAGTGAAGTAACTATCCCACATTTGTATGAGCTAAATCTAGCCAATGTGCAATTAATTAGATGTGAGGATCAAGGCTGTTTGTTCCTTCTGATGTATTATTTTTATAATAATTTTTTAAGTGTTCTGTTGTTTCTTTTATACCATCAAAGACTAATAGAATGGTATGTGATGTGATCATAGATGTTCACACTAATTCAATACAAAACATGCAGAGGTTGAAGCTAAATAAGAAATTTTGTACTAATTTATTCCTTATGTAACTTACAGAAAATTCTGGTAAAGGAGGTCATTCAGAATACACATTATTTCTATGAATTTAGCTCATGGGCTAGAATTTTCAAGGACATCTAAAAGACAATTGTACTCAGCATAAAAATTAAATAGACTACTGGATATTCATGAGATTGGGGGAGGGGGAATGTTAGGTTTTAGTTTTGGTGGGGGTTAGGTTGTTTTGGTTTTGGGGTTTTTTGGCCAGGGAATCCAAAACATCACAGCTTTATTACTTTCCCATCTTTTTAGTATCAAAGAAAGGGCACATTGGTCCAAGTGGTTCTCATTATGTGTTTGGAATATGATTACAGAAAATCCCTTCATGGAAGTTCTTGCTTTGCAGGCCTTGGGGGATGTTTGGGAGAGCAGAAGATCTTGTGACTATCTGATTTAAGAATTACCTCTTTCCTTAGTTACTAACAGAAGAATATAAGAATGGCCTTAATGGATCTCTCTGGCCCAATATTCTGTGGGCTGTGAACAATAGGGGTGCCAAGAGAAGAACTAATTGGAATTAATTAAAATAATTAATATCAGGTAACAGCTGAGCAGGTGGGCCCAGAGGGCTGTGAACAGTGGTACAAAGTCCAGCTGGAAGCCAGTCAGGGTAGCCCTGAAAGGCTGATACTGGGGCCATTGTCCTTTACCATGTTCATTAATGACCTAGCCACTCCTCATGTGGGGAGAGGCTGAGAGCTGGGACTGCTCTTCTTCCTGGAGAAGAGACAGCTCAGGGGGGATCTTATCAATGTGCATAATTATCATATGTGAGGGAAAGAAGATGACTCTTGTGACGCTTAGTGAAAGGACAAAAGGCAGTGGCCACAAAGTAAACACCTGAAGTGCCCTCTGAAAACAAGAAACACTTCTTTACTGTGAGAATTGTCAAACATTGGCATAAGTTGCCCAAAGAGGTCATGGAATCTCCATTGTTGCATATATTCAAAACTCAGCTGCACATAGTGCTTGACAATCATCTGTAGATGACCCTGCCTGACCAGGAGGGTTAGACTAGGTGATTTCATAACCCCTCCCAATCACAGAGACTCTGTGTGATTCTGTAACAACAGAAGAGTCTTGGGAAGAATATTTATATAAGGTAAGTGCATAAAGATATTTCTCTTAACAGCCTATCTTGGGAATCTCATTAAGGCAGAAGTGGTGTTTTGATATTTAATAGAACAGTCATAAATTTCATAGTTTCCCAGAAAATTGTTCTCTCTTTCTTTCTTCCACATTCAAACAATGATTATTTTACAATCTGAAAAGGCAGTAATTTCAACCTGTCTGCAGACTCGTAAGAACCCTGACTAATTTCAGTCTAGTATCTTTAGCATTATCTCTGTGATCTGTAAGCATGCTTACAGTAATTTACGTATGTGTATGGATGAGTTCAGGGGCAACTCACCATTTGCATTAACCTTTTCAACAAGGTAAATGCTTAACTTGCTATGGTACCTTTGGACAACAATTCCTAAAATCTTAGATAAGAGCATGCTGGAAAGCAACACATAGGAAATCACACTTGCTTGCTGATGTAGCCTGTTTATTTATTACATACATTTGTGTTAAGAACATTTAATCTACTGGATCTCTTCAAGGCCTTTTAAAATAAAGCCACGCTTCATCAACCTGCAAGACCGCAAGTCTTTTTTAAGTTCTTAGTTTGAGAAAATTTTCATGGAATCTAAAATGTTCCCTAGGGATTCATGCAAAGTCTTGAGTAGCCATATTTTGAGGTACAGGTGCTGAGAAGGCAGACAATGCTTGATTTTTGCTCTCCATTCTTTGCAGTTTTTTGAATTATGTCACCCTTTAAGATTTCAGCCCCCAAACCATAAACCATCAGCAATAAATGATGTTATTACACTGCAATAGGGCATTACTTTCCTAAATGATGGTTGTATGCTTTTCCAAAGCATGAGAGAAAACGTTTTTATTAGAAGTCATTCACCATCTTCACCGTCACATAAAACAAACTATAGAAACATGCAGTTGATTCGAATCTTGTCTCCTATAAATGTTAATTATTTTTGTTCTGACTTTACCAAGTTATTTTTGGTGTCTCAATATTTCACAACTAGTAATTTAGGATATATGGCCCTTAGGTGCTTGAATATTAATAATATTCAGTGACATTTTGGCATTGAAGTAATTGTAATATAAGACATGGGCATGCTAATAAAAGGTCTTCTTTGTTTTTCTCTTCCTCACAAAGTGAATGTACGAAAACCTTCTGACCACAAAGTGTTATTACAAAAACAAACACATCGAAGTTGTGGAGCAAGTGATGGTTACATGATACAATGGTTACATGGTTAGAGATGGTAGCTACATTGGCTCTTAGCACTGGATTTGGAGAGGGATCAATGATGTAAGATGGTTCCATGCTGAAAGGATTTATACTAGAAGGGTAGCTTTGCTACATTTTTTAGTTTTCTTCTGCAAAGGAAATGAAACTAAAATGCCAATAGCATCAGGTTGTACGCTACTGAATTGCATTTATTTTATCTAATTATCTAATTAATAAAAATTTTTCATTCTCTAATCTTGCTATTTATAGTCAGATAAAGAAAATACCCAAATTGTGAGTTTCCCTTTCCCAGGTAATTTTCTATCCCACATGTTCCCTAAAATATTCAGGAGTCTTTTATCCTGCTCTGACAATTATTTCATCTGGATTCAGAGTGCAATGAAGAAGTGTGTTTCATGGGCACAAATCTAGGAAAAACAATGCAATAAGAGAGAATTAAATAAAGCAGTGGGAACTGAGCTTCTCAAGAAATTGAGGGTCTTCTTGTTCAATTGGTCACATCCAAAAAAAATATCTTGTGAAAGCAAAGAGACTATATCAAACCAGCTGTGATAAAAAGACCCAAAGGACAATTGCTTGTGCCGAGCAAACCATCCATTTGTTAAGCCAATAGACACACCCAGGTCAACCATTAAATCCTTTTCAATAACCACTTTTCCTGTGAGGTCACTGAGCATTACAGTAGTAGCAGTGAATCCTTGTCCTTTTTTCCTGCATATTCCCTGGCATGTTCCCATTCAGATGCTGGAATTAGTTGCAAAGCTTTCCTGGTGTCATCTTCCTCTCAGTCCCTCTCCTTTAAGTAATTTCTTCACCTTGATGGTAGAAATATGAAGGAAATCATGGAGTGATCTCTTTTTAGCACTTTAGGACAAGGACTAATTGCAAATTCTATGTAATACATTGTTGCTTTTACAAACACTCTCATATTGTCATCTGGAAATGCAATGCAGCACAACACAATGAAAATTATTTCAAAGGACAGACAATTCTTATGTAGCTTCTGCAATGGAAGGGAAAAAATCAAAGAAACAAGGGTCTGGTTTTCTTAAAAAACCAAGACATTCCTGATGCTGGAACAGCAAGGAGGAGCATACTAGTGTCTGTCTTTCTGCTATTGTGTCAAGATATATATTAACTAGTGAAAGGGTCATCATTGTATTAGGAAGCCAAAGAAAATATTTCTTTAATAACAGAATGAACTGCATACATAAATAAACTGTGGAGGTCTCACTTGGACTAGACCATATTACATAGACCAGCCTAAAGAAGTATTTCAAGATCTTAACCAAATAGAAAAGGAAGTTAGATAAAGCTCAGTCATTGGCTAACTATTTTTGGTTTTAATAATTCACTACTGGAAATCTGATAAATATCATCTTAACAAATAAATAATAAAAAAAATTTTCCTTTGGCTTGTATGGGACATTTTTCCTGAATTTACTTAAATCAAAAAGCAGTATTGATTTTTCTATGGTTTAAGATCACGGTAAACCTTTTTTTGATCTTGAATTTTGTTTAGGGTCCTATTCTGCAACTGGATTTTTCTCATGGAAGGAGCATTGTCCAGTAATAGATACAAAATTTCTCCTTACATTCAATCAGGTAACTTTAAGACAGGATTATTATCTGTAGTAATATGTGAATAGTCTGAAAACCTCAAGTCCTTGATGTCCAAAGCAACACAGAGGCATGGCAGTACAGGCTTCACACTGTTGCTACTCCCTGCCTATTTGCATTTTCAGCAAAAATGTTAGTCTTATGATAAAGCCTCTAGAAATATCCCTTTTTATATTCTGAAATTTTAAACATGTATAAAACCTTTTTTTGCATACTAAACACAAATGGGCCACATACAAGCCAGTGACTTGGCTATAAAACTGCCCTTCTGGCTCCCTGAGTATCCATCATCTCAAATAGCCTTTTTATTCTGTATTTATTTTTTTCCACTAAACTCTAAACTACTGAATGGTGATTGAGAAGGTACAGAAAATTTAACTTCCATATTTGATATTTCATCAAAATGCAGAAAGCTTTCTCATGATCAGAGCTTTTATTCTTCTATGCAGTGATGTTTGCAACTGGAACACAATTGAAACAAACACAAAATAAGAAATCCAGCACAATGTGTGTGAAGATACTCTAACAAAATATTTTAATCAAAGCTGAAGAGAGAAGTCAGTGTAGCCAAATATTAAAAAAGCACAAAATATTCATAACACATTTTACAAGTACAGTTAACATAATACAATCAAGTAGTGCTGTTATAGCGTCTGAAATTTAATTATGTATAATCTTTTCTCAATGAGCCTGCCAGATTGAAAACACTTTCATCAAACAGACGGACAGAACTAAACAAAAATATAATAAATACTTATATTTATACAGTTAGTTGTACAGTCCTTGTCACCACACCAACTAAGAAGTTTAACAATATATTTTACTGTTTAAATCATGCAAGATGGGAAGACTTGTATGCAGCAATACAGTTTCACCTAATGTAGTTTCTGCCTGCTGCCTCCAGCAATGAAATAAGAAGATAGCCAGAATATTTCAAGTAGCTCAGTAAAAAACTTATCTCCTGCCAGCACAAGCATAGTTACTTACCAAATAAACAAACTTATTCCATTGCTGTGAAAGTAGCAAGTATTTTTCCAGTCTGCATTTTATTTTCATTTTACAAAAGACTATGAGACCATTGTAGTAGTGACTTCATGACAAATAATCACTCAACTGCTTTCAATTCCAAAACACACTTCAACCCTGACAAGAAAGTACAAGTGATAATAAATTTTTGCATTTATTTTATATGGTTTTCTTTGAGCCACCAATTAAAACTACTACTGTAAAAATGTTTGTAGCTCAAGACATGCAATCCTTAGAATTGCTTCATTTGAACAGTTTCTTGATAATATAACATATAAAAATGGAAGTGATGGGCTTTACAGCACAAAAATGTTAAAAAAAAATACAATCAAAATTCAATGCATTTTCAGGAAGTTTCAAAACCAACACCTCCTGAAACAGAAAGGCCTCATTTATATTGAGGAAACTCTTGATAAAATATTTTGCTGATCTCAGTTAGATTTTCAGAAAAAGTTCAAATGAAAGTGCAATGGAGTGCCCTATTCCTGAACACTTATGGTGGTAACAGTAATAAGAGAGAAAACTAAGCAGGAAGAAAAGTCAATAACTTGAGAGCAGAGGAGTTATCATCAAAGCCAGCCTTCCGTCATGTACTCAGATTCCTATTACAGTTATAAGATGATAAGTACACAGAAAAGTCAAGATAGACAGCATTAGCAGAAATATCCTTAAAACCTGTTAAAACAGGAAAGAGGGGTAAGGAAGAGAAGAGAGAAAATACAATTCCAAGCAATGAAAAAACGGGTTTAGGTATGAGTTTTCTTCAAAATAATTTTATTTGATACAATGCCTTGAAAATGGTAAATTTAAAGTAATATTTTTTCTTATTACCCTGCTTTACTAGACTGCTCTTGGTTAACTGAAATATATTTTTTATGATTATTAATTAATCAGTTCCTGTTATATAAAATACATGTTAAAGTAGTCTTTATTCCAGATTTTGGGCAGCATGGCTGCACTGTGAAATTTGTGTTATTTTGAATATTGTGATAGGTCTGGTAGAGTATTTGACTCATCAGCCTTAAATAATATATCTCATGTTGCTTCCACAGGTCTGAAAAATTCCATGTGTGAAAGATGCATACAGATGAATGAATCATCACAAGAATTTGTTACTGGTTACATCTGCTTTTGAGGTACAAATAGACCTAACTACATGGGCCAGTTGAAAAATCTGCACAAAACCTGCAAAACTCCCCTGATACAATGGTAAGTTCAAACTTCTTAACTGAATGCCAGCTCTGTGACTCACACTACTTTTTCTGAAAGTGAAAATATTTTCTTCTCTATCTCACTCTCATGAAACTCATCTGTTGAACTCTACCCAGTCTACCTCACTAATCTACTTTCTTCTTTCTGCTCCCTATGTAAGACCCCCTTGGAAGATATATCTTTCTCTGTAGTTTGAACTAAAACAAGGACAGTATTTTCTGAACTTAAAGAAACTGCTCAGGAGTTGTGTTTAGGTGGCATGCAAGTTTTATTACACAGCTTCAGCTTCCAAGACACTGGCTTTATAAATATTGTCAATATAAAATAATAGTACAGTAGAATTTTATTTTAAGGGCAATTCAAGCCTGAAAGCATGCTCTATAACTCGCTATAGGTAAGCAATGATGTTGCAATTACAGACTGAAAAGGACACAATATAATTCTTGTGACTGACACACATATATGATTATGATGTGAAAATGGGATACATTGATATTGATTCTTAGTTAGATCTTATTTTGATATATGCTTTTATTTAACAGACATTGCCCTTTATGTGATCCCATTTATATGAGGGAATTTTTCCATACATCCAAAGTGATACAACTTTGGGCTGATTGAACACTTCTACAGTGTTCGTTATTTGGCTAATTTAAATAGTAATAACCTATCTGATGTGCCGTAACAGTGCTAAAGATGGTATGGAGTACTAGGGATGGTACAGACTAGAACTTAAATATGACATAGATTTATTATGAAAGATGATGTGTTATATTGATCTTGGACATTCTGTGGTTCTTTTAATGATTTAGTTACTTAAAACACAGAACTCTGGAAAAACAGAAGAAAGAGTAAAGAAGGTAGCAAATCATATTGTCTTTGTCTATTAAAAAAGAGAGACAGAAGGTTAATGTTGGCTGAAAATTAGGAAATAAAACCAAGTTGTTGATTCAGTAATATGGAGCATATGAGACAATAGATATNTATAGTGGACAGACCAAGACCTTTTTCTTACACAGAGATGACAAAAAGGATAGTAAATTACCTTCAAATACAGGAAAGGTAGATTTTATTAGCTTTTAAAGTAGAGTAGTTGACGTAATAAGCAAGACAGAAAATAAACAAGAGTTCATAAAAGATTCTCTGCCTACTGTGCTCTTGCAGGAGAGGTTTTTTCCATGTGCTGGATTAATTTCAGCTGGAGGAGCAATGTTTCCAGATGTAAAGAACTGACCCCTAGTACTCATGAAGCCATTATTCTTTCCATGACTCACAATGGATAAATCCATATCCTTTTGATAAATCTTCCTTAGAGCAGAGACTCTCATCTCCTTGCTTGAGCTACACAGCTAAAGGGACAAGGGACTTGTCATGCTGAGCTGTTGGAACCTAGAATGCAGAGAATATTTCTCTGCATATTTTAAAGGATCCAAATCCTCTGAAAAATACTGATTTTAACTTTTGTCCATGGAAAGGGCTCCCTACACTTTGGGATGAGACATAATTTTCATTAATGTAAATTGGATAATAGCGTAGTATGTAATTTATCACAGGGTGAGAAACGTAGATTTTTGGGTTTGTGAGAATGGTAAGTAAATGAAGACAAGATGGAGGACCCTTGTGGTTTTTAGGCCTCTTCCTTTTTCTTCATCTGCTCCATATTCTGCAGTGTTTTGGGTCACTAAATGATTGGTTGGAATTTCCCACAGTACATTGTTACGTGAGCAGAAGTTTAGTTAGTAATGGTAGAAAAGTAGAAAGAAAGTACGTTCATGGTGATAATTGGGTAAATTATCTTGAAGAGGACCTTGATTCTGTGTGTTAGAGGCTTTTTGCTTTTGGGCTCTTTGGAGTCCTTTCTCCTTCATGCTAGGTGTGTAGAAATTGTTGATAAGAAAATAATAAACAACCAGAGAAAGAGATCAACTGTGAGTCTAGTTCATTTTTTTACTTAATGGGGACTTTAAAAGACTAGCGTCCCCTATCAGAGGGGAGACATGTAGGAGCTATAAAACTTTTACACTGAGCACCTTCTTTTTGTTCCGCAAATATCCAAGAACCAATAGCCTTTTATTGAAATCAGATTCTTTTCATTGGTTTAAGTTGGATTTTGATTAATAATGTCGAGAAGAACACAATGTAAGCAAAGAAAGAAAGGGTTTTTCCACACATATACTCTTTCTGGACCAGACAACTCAGATTACAGTAGATAAGATATCATGTGGAATGGGAATGTATAGTTAGGAGAGTCCTCTCTTACACTGGATGAAATAATATTCCCAAATACATTGAACTCTAGAAGCTGGATACATATACACAAGGCTTAATCAGAAATTAATCCTAATATTAGTAAGATGGAATAAAAACCACCAGTAAAGACCAGGAATCTTCATCTAGGTGAAATCTCAGGTCTCTTAGCTGTATGTACAGATTAATTGTAGTAGAAGAATAACATATCATGTTCCATTCTGTGGAAAAAACATTGAGCCTTAGTGACGATGGAAAACAGCTTCCTTTCTATCTATCAGCTTTCCAAAATTCTAAAGTCATCTAGGTTTTTAACTATTTAGATTTGCAAATCCTAAACCAAACTTTAACTTAAGATAAATTAAATCTGGACAAATAAGCTATCTAGTCTTAAATAAACATGAAGTCTATGACATGGTAGATGCCAGCACAATTAAAATCTCTTTGAGACATTCAGTAAACTGAAGTTGATTGGTTTCTAGACTTCCATGCTATATATTTTAATGATATAGATTTATAAGCTGAAAGTCTAGACCTAGTCTAATAAAAAGAACCAAAATAAGAGACATGATGACTTGGTCTCAGTAGAAACCTATGGCTTTCCTTTTTCTTATAACCCGATGAATTTAAAAGATATTCAGAGTATTACATTCCATCATTAATCATCCTATACTAAATTAAAACCATCCTATCAACCAAGGAAGATTAGGTAAATCCATTGCTTATGCAGTGCTTCTCCTTATTTATGAGTACCACACTCACTCGGTCTCTCTACTTTTCTTCATAGTACTTCAAACTCTAATTTTGAATTTTATTTTTTTAATTTTTATTTTTTATTTTAGAATAAAAAAGACCAGTACCTTAGTACAAAACAGAACATAGCACTTGTACAACAGTCCTTCGTTTACTTAATTCAATCTGACATAATAATAATAATGTCACCAGAGCTCTTATAACTTTGTGATCTCACATCAGCTCTGGACTTAATGGAACCTGAACAACTAATTCCAACTACTCAAAACCAAGGAATTACATTTATTACATTTTTTAGCACTATGTCATATAAGCACTATTTAGACTTCAACTTTTTTTGTTTTGAAAGCTCTAAAAGAGATGAAGAACCACCTCAAGAAAACAAGACGTTTACAATCCAGTGGAGAGCAGATTTCTTTCTTCTCCTTTTGTCCTAGAAAGTGCCAGTCATGTCATCTCTGGACTGGTGAGTCTGAAAATCCCTTTCCTTACTCTAGTATTAAACCTGTGCTTGATAAAATAAAAAATACCAGCCTACACAGCTTAAAAAGTTATTTGAAAATTAATGACTTTTATAGTCTAGACCTTTTCCAGTCTTTTCAAACATTTTAATTGTCCTATAATTATTTAACTCTGGTCTCAGTAGTTACTTGTGTTGTAGGTATGACTCTGAATTGATGCATTTCTGCCTTGAGCTTGGTGGATTTGAGCTCTGTAGTGCAGTCCAAGCACCACTCAGTAGGAAGATAACATCTAATGGAGAAGCAGACTTAGCCTACCTTGCTGAGCCAGACAACACCAAAATCCCTGCAGATCTCCATCATGTTTCCATCTCAGGGAATACTGAAGATAAGTGGGATGTTCACTTTTGTTTGGGATGAACTAGCATAAACCATTACCCTAAATTCTATCCAGACCTTCAACCAAAACACCAGTACTGTCCCTAACTGTGCAGCTGGTTCTGTTGCAGTTGCCAGTGTGGCATAGAGTAGAATAAATGCCATAAAAGCAAACTTACATTATGTGATTTTAAAAATTATTTATGAAGAGAGATCGGTGAAGAAAAGTGTGATGTGGAGAAGTGGTTTGTTTCTGAAGTGATGTTAAAAGGTTTCTCAAAAGCTGGTGTACACAGAAGTAATCTGTAAGACCAATATGTTGTAAATATGATGCTGTCTAGCTCACCTCTTTTTAAAGAATATTTTTCTCCTTCTTGCTGTTAGAAGAAGAAAAATGAAAAATAACTCTGTAGCAGATCATCTGTCTCTGCTAATTTAAAGGCTCAGAAAATTACTATTGGAATATTTGGATATCCTAGCCCTACTAGTACCTGAAGAACTAGAACTTAGAAACATAAAATTGTCTTTAAAGTTTAATCTTTTTCCTCTGTAGCATTGCTCCAGGTTTTCTTTACTACTGCATATGTGTGTATTTAACACATATCCACAAATAGTTGTAGCTCGTAGGTTTAATGATTGAGTCTCCTCAGTAAACTCCTCTTTAGGTTCACAGGGCACACAATAGATTGTCAAGTAGCTGAGATTGTTTAGCATTTCATTATACCAAAGCTGATATATGACTATTATTTTGACATTGCTGCCTTGGAAGTCTTGAATAGCACTGTGAAAGAATACCTAATCAAATAGTCGGTGATATTTTACACAGTAATCATTCTCCAGGGTAAAAGAAAGTCAATAAGAATAATTAAAATATGAAAAGTTAAATATCCTTTCTCAAATTCTGTCAGATAAAGAGATGTATGCTAAGGTAATCCTAAAGATTTTCAAGGGTTTTGAAAAGTTTGGTTTGGGTAAGAAAATGTCAGCACTTTCTCAAATGTGAATTTCATACAACTTGCCCCCTTTCCCCCTGTAAATGGCAGATGGGGGGAAGGGGAGGGAAATGGACATTTGCAGTTCAACCCAAGTTTTCAAAGAGTAGACAAGAACAGCCAGAAAGACAGAACTAGTTTTTATTGCCCAGGTCTGCATTTACTAGACAGGAAACAAACTAGAGTGGTATATATCCTTGACTGCAGGCCAGAAAAAGGATAATTATGAAGTTTTGAGAAGTTGTTTTGTTTTGCTTTCCAAAGGCTACAGCTAATTGAGGTCTGGGGAGTTCTTCCTAAGACCAGATGAGGAAAAAGAGAATAAGCAGACCAGAACTGTTTCCAAACAGCCTCCTCCTCCCGTATAAATGCAGTTCAGGCAGAGCACAGGTTTTGTGCTGGCCTTTTGTACTGTACAGAATTTAGTTCCTACTGTAAAACTAATCAGGTCAGTTCATATTTAATTGACAGAGAACTCACTGGAAACCATGTCTAACTTCTTTACTGAAAAGATATATTTGACCTCTGTCACTGACAATCGATGTTTATGGCCCCTTTATTGCCCCTGAGTCACAGGCTGCTATTGTGTTCAAAAGTGCTTTTTTGAAGCTGCACTTTGTGCAGCAATTACAACTGGTTTACCCTCATAGAAACCAAAAGGGAGTTATCTTCGCCTTTGCCATCTCTGAGCCGGTGAAATTCAAAACGCCAGTTTTGATCTTCAGTTTTATGCAGCTGAAGTTGCAACAATTTAAAATTATCTTCTCTTTTACAAAATGGGAGCTGAGAAATCAGTCCAAAGTACTTCAGATATCATTCCCCCAGTGCATACCTTGAGCTGGGTGCAGGAAAATTTCTCTGGAGTACACTTGAGTTCGCTATTAACTTCCGATTTCACCCAGTTAACTATCAGCTCCTTTTTGTTAAATATATAACAAACAAGGCTTGAAATTTGTGAGGCTAGGCTTTGAGATAAATTAGCAAGAAGAGTGTTAGTGCCATATCACCTTAGAAGAAGATGGCAATTATTCTGATTATGTGGAAATATATTATGATTATGATTATGTGGAAATATAATTTCTGTTTAAGTGTTTGGGAAATTCTTAAGTTGGAATATTCACGTTTGACTTCAAAACAGAAAAACAGTCGAGTCCAAATACACTTTTTTTTTTTTTTTATTGACAGCTGAGTTGAAACTTTTGTCTTAGGCAATTTAATAAGGACAGACATATGTTAATCGATGATAGGGAGAACCAAATATACTTTGCTACAATGGTTATAAGATTGGAAGATTTTCAGTGATGTGGATGGTGCCTTGGACACCCAAGTGGGATTTCAAGTATTCTCTTTTGTACCTTTCCTATAAGTTAGCAAAATATAAGAGCATATATGAATTTTCTTTGGGATAACATATCACAAAGATACCCTTTCATGTTACAGTGAAAGTAAGCAATAATTATAACAGTTTTATTGACACTATTTCCAATAAAAAAATTAAAGGGCAGAAAAAACGCAAAATGAAAAAGAAATATTCAGTAAGTATCAAAATTGCTTTGTCAATATTATTTAAGATGTTAGAAGCCTGATTTAAAAGGTAAAGCTACCTATATTAAGCAGACTTATGAATACACTTGCCTGGACCTCATGGCTCCAACACTTTATCTGAAGTACTAAGCACCATTATCCACTCGTGGAAAAGGATGGCATATCCCTTTATTCTTCTAAAGTACTTGCTGTCAGCACAGCATGTCTAGTAGGAGATCCAAATCAGAAGCCTCTAATTTTTTGTTATCTTTATCAGATATTTTTCAGAGATGTTCCTGTCCAACTCACAGGAGGTTATTGCAATTCTACCGCTTCTCCAGGTATTAAGAATTAAAGTTTAGAAAAAAGTTTAAGCAACCTCTGGCCCTGACCTTTTGTTAGTTAACTCAGCAATCCACCACAATATGGTAAAGTATCTGAAAGGCGAGAAATTTCACACTCCAAAATTAGGAAATATTTGCAATTGTAGCTTGTAGAAGTGTGGTTTACATTTGTTTCTAGCCCTTAGCTATAATGTTTCCCTTTTTGTCCTTCTCTGGAATGCTATTTTCAACGCAGTTTATTTTATGCAACTTTGAAGCAGTTTTCACAGAAGTAAAGGTCATTTGGCCCAGTGGCACTTGGATAAGGACTCAATATAATTCCATTTAGGGTCTTTAGAAAGAAGATGAGATGCTAAATAAATCAGTCAGCTGTGTCTGCTGTGGAAATCTATAAGGACAGAGAATTTTGACATTAAACTTTCCAGAGATTTGCTCAAAGTGAACATTCCTAGACTTAAATGGCATGTATGCACTATTTGGAAATGTACTTAATATTTATATACTGCAGTTTGTATCTGCTCTTTCTATCCTAGAACCCTGCATGCTCATTTGGTTGATAGATTTTAGGGGTTAATCTTATAGGAAATAATGATCCAATGTCTTCAGAAGTCAATTTGCCTTTTGGAAGAAGGCCATGACCTTAAGGTCTTTAGGGATAAATTTCTTAGGAAAAGAATATTTTACCTTGTGAGAATCTCGGAATGCTTTACAAATTTACTGTTATACTATATGTCTCAGGCAAATAACTTTTAAAACATTTTCTGCAGTTTTCACAAAGTTTTTTAAAATCACACCATCCAGTACTTTCTGAGGCTGCTCCTTTCAGCTGACCTATGCCAGTAGCAGTGCAACATCTCCTGAACTTTGTTGAAGACAAAGTAGGGTTGGGTCTGACTTTGGATGAGGGACGACCACATTATAAATATATCTTGCTTGCTTGTCATGTATTATTTTGAAAAAAAAGCTGCCATTCTACACTTTTTTTTTTTTTTGCTGTTCTTTGAGAAATACAGGTGTATTTTCTTAAAGCAAAGAGAAAGGAAAATGAAGGGGAAAGGGGGGAAAGAAAAAAAAAAGAGAAAAAAGGAAAAAGAAGAAAAAAAAATGGGGAAGAACAAAGAGGAGAGGAGAGGAGAGGAGAGGAGAGGACAG
>VZTB01012945.1:3260-22026 GCA_013397245.1 Thryothorus ludovicianus | reverse complement strand
ATAAAAATAAAACCGAAAGAGGGTTTTTATCCCCCACATGCTGAGGTGCAGGAGGTTCCACCAGGTTTATCCTGCAGATTTCTGCAGTTTGGCTCCGGGAAGGTGCAGGCAGCAAATTCCAGCCTTTCCAGAACTTTCTCCTCCTCCAGAATTTCTGGATCACTGGAACCCTTGGAGGGTGACCCTTGAGCAGAAGGGGATGGAGCGAGCCCAACAATTCCACCAAAATAAAAAATAAAAAAACAAAAATCTGGGGGAAAAACTTAAGCTCGGCTTAGAGCTGAGTTTAACTCGGCAATTCCTGCGCTTCCCTCACCCCCATCCCGCGGGATTTCCCCTCTGCCTCTGGAAATTCCCCTCTCCTGATCCCCCTGGATACTGGGTTGGGGTGAGGAATTCCTGCCTGCTCCTCTCTCTCTCTGTCCCAAAAAGCAGCTGCTTCTCCAAGGAAAATCCAATTCCTTGCTCCTCCAGATGTGCTGACTGATTCAATTTTGTTTATGATGCCAAGGTAAAAAAATTCTGCACAATCTGGGAATCACGACGGGCAACTGGTTTGGGAATCTCCCACAGCATTTTGTTTATTTTTATTTTCATTTCTATCTCTTCCCATCTCTTTTCCTTGTGGTTTCATTGAAAAAAAAAGTGGTTTAATAGATTTTAAAACAGGTAAATAACGAAGCAAATGAATTCTTAACTTGCTCCGGATCCTCTGAATTTTTTTCCTGTTGGAATTCGTTATCATTGCTGTTTTCCAAACCTATCCAATGTTTTGGGAACTTGGCACCTCAAAAGCTGGAAGAAATTGCTGAATTTTCTTTGTGGGTTTGTTTGTGGGGGCTTGGGAGTGGGATTTGGACCAATGTGGCTCTCTGGAGAGAAGGGGAAGGGAAGTGTGGGGTTATTCCTTGTCAAAACTCTGGAAAAGGAAATGTTCATTGATTAATGATCATTCTGACCACGTGGATTTATAATAAAAATAACGAGGAATTGGGTAGCTTTGGAAAATTTGGGTGGGAATTAGCAAAGGTGAGAAAAGCCCTCCAGGATCCCCCAGCCCCAGCAGCATCACCCAAAGCCTGTCCCCAAGGGCCACAGCCAGACTGCTCTGGGACAATTCCAGGGACCTGGACAATTCCAGGGATGGGATTTTCACAAGGGCTGGACACTCAGTGTCAGGGATTAATGTGGGACTGTGGAAAACTCAACTCCTGATATGAATGTTGACACAATTTTATCACTTTCCTGTCTGGCTGCAGTGCCTGAAGTGACAGAGGTCCTTTGGCACAGCAAAAAAACGTTGTTTCTTTGCCATGTTAGAAATCCTGGGATTGCCCAGGTGGGAAGAGCCCTGCAGGATCCCCCAGAGCCAGCCCAGCCCCAGCAGCATCACCCAAAGCCTGTCCCCAAGGGCCACAGCCAGACTGCTCTGGGACAATTCCAGGCACTCCAAAGCTCCCTGGGCAGCTCAGCCCAAGGCCTGACCACTCTGACAGGGAAATTTTCTTTCCCAATCTCCACCCTGAGCCTCTCCTGGTGCCATTTGAGGCCGTTCCCTCTGCTCCTGTCCCTGTCCCTCCACACTCAGTGAGTCCTTGGGGTTGGCTGAACAACCCAATCCAGGAAAATGATGTTAATTCCAGAAGGATGAACCCGCCTGGCACCATCCCTGGCTCTTCTCCAGGCCCTTTGGAGAAGCAGCTGGGACAAAGCCAACCACAGGCCGCTCACATCCTTGGGGGAATTCCAATGGATTCCATGGGAATGCTGTGCTTTGGGATTATTCAGCACTTCACCTTTCCAAGAGCTTGGGGGAATTCCAATGTTTTTTTTTAGGGTTAAGAAGAAAACCAAGGGAGAAGGAAAAGCAAGGAGGATGGAGCTGCATCAGCTGGAGCTGGAATTGGCCAATGAACTCCAAAGTGCTGCTGGAGCAGAACTGATCCAAGTGTGAGCCCTGGTGGCCGGGCTCCATTCTGGGCCCATTTTGGGCTCCCCTTGGCTGTGGCCCAGCCGGGCTCTGGTGCTGCCCAGGTGTGTCCAGGGAGGCCTTGGGATAAATCCCCACTGGATCCTTTGGCTCTGCCTGGGCTCTGCTCCAGCTCAGCCCCAGGAAGGGATCATATTCCATGGGAATGCTGTGTTCTGAGGAGATTATTCAGCATTCCATCTCTCCAAGAGCCCTTCTGGCCGTGCTGTCCTCGGTGTCCCTGCTCTGAGTCACAGCTCACGAGGCAAACAGTTGGGTTTGCTTTGGGCTCCCAGCCCAGCATCCAACCTCAGCACTTTCCTTTGGTCCACCTGGCCTCAGCTTTATTCCAGATTTTCCCAGGAGCTCGTTAAAATAACGCTGAGCTTTTCTCGTTTCATGTTTGTGGAGGTGACGGGGAAATTTCCTGTGGGAGAGAAAACAACACGTGGGCAACCAGGGCAGTGTTTGCTCGGCCTAAATAAATTTCTCGTGCTTCCAAAACAGAACCACTGAGAAAATGGGGGATGGTCACAAGTGCTTGGGTTGGTTTATCCATAGTGAAGTTCACAAAATCATGGAATGGGTTGGGTTGGAAGGGATTTTAGGGATCATCCAGTCCTCCAAGGACACCTCCCACTGTCCCAGGCTGCTCCCAACCCCAGTGTCCAGCCTGGCCTGGGACACTGCCAGGGATCCAGGGGCAGCCACAGCTGCTCTGGCAATTCCAGCCCAGCCCTTGCCCACCCTCCCTGGGAACACTTCCTGCCCCAAATCCCATTTAAGATTTTCATGGATTGTGCAGAAGCAGAAAATCATTTGTGGGTGTTTAATTCAAGTCCACATGATTTTGAATGCCACTGTTGTCCTAAATTGAGATTTTTTTTCAAGTGTATATTGAATTTATCCTAACTTGAATCCTGAATAAGTGATCTCTTTTCAGTAACTTTATGAAGGACAGAAATCTTTTTCTGCACTGTGATCTCTAATTCTAAACAGTATTTTTGACTCTCTAAAATAAATCCAGTCCATCTGGCTTTGCAGCTCTGCCACATATTTCAAAAACATTTTGCTGGTAAAGGAGCGTTTCCTTTGCATTTTTCTTTTTGAGTGTAACAGTGGACATTTGAGAACTGGGACAGGAGTGAGGCTTTGCGCCATCCTGGCTGTCATCTCATCTTCCAGAGCTGCAGGGACAGATGAGATGAGAATTTCAGACCCTGCAGTGCTCTGTCACTTGTTGGCCTGAGGAGCCACCAGCTGCTGCAGTCTGGTGTCACTTCCCAGGCACCTCGTGAGGGATTTAAATGAAGTTTTTTAGTAATTCAGCACCAGGGCCCTTCTTACATTGACACCCTCCTGGTGCTGATGTGGAGCAGAGCCCAGGCAGAGCCAAAGGATCCAGTGGGGATTTATCCCAAGGCCTCCCTGGACACACCTGGGCAGCACCAGAGCCCGGCTGGGCCACAGCCAAGGGGAGCCCAAAATGGGCCCAGAATGGAGCCCGGCCACCAGGGCTCACACTTGGATCAGTTCTGCTCCAGCAGCACTTTGGAGTTCATTGGCCAATTCCAGCTCCAGCTGATGCAGCTCCATCCTCCTTGCTTTTCCTTCTCCCTTCACCCTTGCCTTTGTTCTTGGCCTCAAAGTTGTCCTTGGTGCTGAGCTGGAGCAGGAATTGTTTTGTGTCCCTGCTGTGTGCAGAGAGCTCAGGAGCACTGAATGTGAAACCTAAAACTGCCCCCCAAAACAGCCCAGGGTCTGAAAAATATAAAAGCTCAAACCTAAGGCATCAACGTGACCTGGAATCCCTGGGAAGTGCAGATGTGGCCAGCAGGAGCTGCAGGAATGGTTCAAAAACCCCCAGGAAATGTCCCCAGAGTTGTGCCCTTGTTTGTGCTCAGGCACCAAGTGCTGCTTGCAAGGATTTGTTAATATTTTCTCTTTATTATGGGAGATTTAAATGCACCAGTGATGGGCTGTGTTTGCTCCTGGATTTCCTGGAAGGATCAGGATGGAGGAGGCAGCTGAGGACAGGGGAAGGAGCTGGAAGCAGATGGAGACCAAGAACACGAACCCAGCTGAGGGTCTGACCTCTGAGCCAAGCTGGGAATGGGGCTGGAACCACACCTGGAATGGGCTCAGGAGATCCCAGGGTTCAGGAGTCCCACAAAGGCTGCAGGGAAGGTGCAGGCAGGATCATGGCTGCATCCAGATGTGGGTGAGAGCCAACATTCCAGATGTTTTGTGGCCTCCTGAAGGCCAGTGGAAGCTGCCTTGCCTGGCTGGTGCTGTCAATGTCCCAGTTTAGGGTCCCTGATGTCCATCACGGAGTGAAAACACTTCCATGGATCTGCCTGTGGAGAAATTACCAGGAGAATCCAATGGCTGAGCAGTGAAGCTGGGAAAAGCATCACTTCTATGGAGGAAAGGGGAATTATGATGGAGATAAAACTCTAAAAACTGCCTGCATGGGCTGATGCCTTCTGGAGGCTGACCTGGAACAGACACTAGACAGAGCAAGAGGAAAAAGTAGATATTTATGAAAAGGCCTCAATGGACACATCTGGGCCGCACAAGAGGGGGAAATGATGCCTTAGGTTTGAGCTTTTATATTTTTCAGATCCTGGGCTGTTTTGGGGGGCAGTTTTAGGTTTCACATTCAGTGCTCCTGAGCTCTCTGCACACAGCAGGGACACAAAACAATTCCTGCTCCAGCTGGGCACCAAGGACAACTTTGAGGCCAAGAACAAAGGCAAGGGTGAAGGGAGAAGGAAAAGCAAGGAGGATGGAGCTGGAGCAGCTGGAGCTGGAATTGGCCAATGAACTCCAAAGTGCTGCTGGAGCAGAACTGATCCAAGTGTGAGCCCTGGTGGCCGGGCTCCATTCTGGGCCCATTTTGGGCTCCCCTTGGCTGTGGCCCAGCCGGGCTCTGGTGCTGCCCAGGTGTGTCCAGGGAGGCCTTGGGATAAATCCCCACTGGATCCTTTGGCTCTGGCTGTGCTCTAGGCCAGCCCCCAGAAGCATCAGAGCTGGGTTTTGGAGTTGGACTTGGGCCAGGCTGGACAGGGCTTGGAGCAGCCTGGGACAGTGGAAGGTGTCCCTGCCATGGCAGGGGGTTGGATCTGGATCTGAATGAGCTTTAAGGTGCCTTTTCAGCAAAATCCCTCCAAGATTCTGTGATTTTATATGTCAAGCAAGGCTCTCATTGTGCTTGGGACACTGAGCCAGCCCTTCCCAATGGCCACTGCTCACTCCTGATGGCAAAGCTAAACTTGCTCAGAAGTTTTTCCAAGCTGGAGCCTTATGGCCAAAGCTGAAAAGCCAATTTCGGCACTGAGGCAGCAAAAACCTTAAATAACTTCAGCTCCTTTACCACAATCGGGCCTAGAAAATTCACTTTTCACACCCAGCAGTTGAGCTCATTATCCTATCTCCTGCACAAACACAACGGGGACATTGTTTGGCTCCCGAAGAGCAACAACAAAGGGCTGAGCTGAGCTGAGATGTCAGGAGAGAATTTCAGTGCTCAGGTGAAGGCTTTGATGTGGCACAGGATGGTGGCTCAGACAGCAAGTGTTGCACTCCACGCACTCTGTGCAGCTGGAGCTGCTTGCAAAATCACCTTTTAAAAATGCAAATCTGCGCTTAAATTAATTAAACGCACTCTGGCTCGTCGCTGCCTGGCGAAGCTGCAAAACCAAAATGCAAACCCAGGTTGCAGCTTGTTAAAAAATGAGGAGATCACATCCAGATCACGGAGGGGTTTATTTCAAACTCCCGATTCGTTTGCCAGGCACAAACAAAACAAAGGTTAAAACAAAGCTCTTTTTTCTCCCTTTTCTCTTCTCCTACCCCTGGGGTGCTACAGAGAGAGCAGAGAGGCTCTGCCACCCCTTGCTCTGGTGGTTTGATGTTTGTGTGGCAACAAAATCAAGTTTTTTGTGAGTCTGGGATTTTTGTAAATCCAAGAAGATTTACAATTTTTCAACCATAATAAGCAAAGTTACATCTTGGTTTTTTTGTTTTTTTTTTCCTCTTCAAAGCTGGCTGTGGTTCAGCGGGTCCAAATCCTGCGTGAGGGTTCCTCTTCATTATTTAAATTCAGTGGTAAAATCAGGAACAGAATCTTGCTGGTTCTAATCCAGCTTTAAAAAGCTCTGTCTATTTTAGAGTGGTACCTCAGCATCTTTCAGGCACTTTTAAAAGTGTCCACTCAGTTTCAGGAATTTTGGCTTCAGAGCATTCAAATTCCAAAATAAAACAAAGTCTGAAGGAGTAAATAAGGGGACAGAAAGGAGGCTGGAAAATAAATCCTGGGAGAAGCAGCTGAGGGAGCTGGGGGGGCTCAGCCTGGAGCAAAGGAGGCTCAGGGGGGACCGCAGTGCTCCCCAGAGCTCCTGCCAGGAGGGACAGGGACAGGAGGAGAGGAAATGGCCCCAAATGGCACCAGGGAAGGCTCAGGGTGGAGATTAAGAAAGAAAATTTCCCTGTCAGAGTGGTCAGGCCTTGGGCTGAGCTGCCCAGGGAGCTTTGGAGTGCCTGGAATTGTCCCAGAGCAGTCTGGCTGTGGCCCTTGGGGACAGGCTTTGGGTGATGCTGCTGGGGCTGGGCTGGCCCTGGGGGATCCTGAGGGGCTCTTCCAATTTTGGTGATCCTGGGATTTCTAACTTGGCAAAGGTACAATTTTTTTTTGCTGTGCCTAAGAACTTCTGTCACTTCAGGCACTGCAGCCAGACAGGAAAGTGATAAAATTGTGTCAACATTCATATCAGGAGTTGAGTTTTCCACAGTCCCTCAATAATCCCTGGCACAGAGTCTCCAGCCCTTTCTTGTGGATGTCACAATGATGCCTTAGGTTTTAGCTTTTATATTTTTCAGATCCTGGGCTGGTTTGGGGGGCAGTTTTAGGTTTCACATTCAGTGCTCCTGAGCTCTCTGCACACAGCAGGGACACAAAACAATTCCTGCTCCAGCTGGGCACCAAGGACAACTTTGAGGCCAAGAACAAAGGCAAGGGTGAAGGGAGAAGGAAAAGCAAGGAGGATGGAGCTGCATCAGCTGGAGCTGGAATTGGCCAATGAACTCCAAAGTGCTGCTGGAGCAGAACTGATCCAAGTGTGAGCCCTGGTGGCCGGGCTCCATTCTGGGCCCATTTTGGGCTCCCCTTGGCTGTGGCCCAGCCGGGCTCTGGTGCTGCCCAGGTGTGTCCAGGGAGGCCTTGGAATAAATCCCCACTGGATCCTTTGGCTCTGCCTGGGCTCTGCTCCAGCCCCAAGAAGGGATCACCATCCCTGGAAGTGTCCAAGGCCATCTTGGATAGGGCTTGGAGCAGCCTGGGACAGTGGAAGGTGTCCCTGCCCATCTGAATGACCTTTAACCTTCTCACCTGACCCATTCCATGATTCTGTTTGCAATGCAGACACATCCCCCTGAAATATTCCATGAGTTCCACCTTGGTTCTGGGATGGATCTGATCCAACTCTCAGCCCTGCCCCTGGATCAGAATTCTCCTTGGATTTTTCAGCACTTACAAACCAACCCAGTTTTCGACACCTGAGCACCTGCATTGGAACCACGGGAACCCAGGCTTGGGTTTGGGAGAGGCTTTGGGAAGGCTCAGTCCTGACAGGTATCCCGCTGAGGTGAGGAATTCAGAGCAGCTGGGAGCTATAAATAGACACCTGTGGCTTCCTGAGGGTGATGTGAGAGTCTCCTCTCTGGGAAAACCGGGCAGGAAAATTCCTCAGGGCAGGAAAATCCCTTCAGGAGGCAAAGGGCATGGCAGGGTGTTTTAACCAACATCAGGAAGTTCACGCTGCATAAATATCAGAGATTTCAGGATAATGAGCTTTTAAATGCTGTGCAGGGGTAACATTCCAGTTCAGAGTGTGCTTTTCCCAGCTGGAAAGAGAAATAAAGCCATTCACTGGTCTAAAAGCAAGTATTTTCAAAAGGTACAAGAGTATTTGCTCACCTCAATCTGTCCAAACTTAGGACTCTGAGAGTGTCTTTAATCTCCACAGAAAGGAGATTTCACCTCCATTTCCTTCACCAGACATTCCCAAATTAAATATCAGGAAGCCTGCTCTGGGATGGGCTCTGTGGAGCTGCTTCTTCTGCAGCTGACGGCTGGAACTGGAAGTTTTTAAGGTCCCTCCCAATCCAGGCCATGCTATAATTTTATGATTTATTTGGACAAACCTTCCCAGACCATCGAATCCAGGCATCCCCCACCACTACAAGTGCCACTTCTACGTGGCTTTCAAATCCCTCCAGGGATAATGAGCCAAGGACTTCCCTGGGCAGCCTGGTCCAACATTTGCCAGCCCTTTCCGTGAGGAATTTTCCCCCAATATCCAACCTAAACACCCCCTGAGCTGTTTGGGGTGGGTGAAAAAAGCAGGAAAGCAGCAAGTGCAAATTAGCAAGGCTAATTAGTGCCAACTAAGATAGAACAAAGATAAGGGAGTTAAACCACAGAATCCACAGCGACTGAGCCTGGCCTGGTTTAACCACAGAGCACAGAACCTCCAACCACAGCAATCAGATGATGTGACCAATATTCAGCAGAGGGACTCGCAGAGAACGGCCCCAGCACCAGGAAACCATTTTGGGAACATTTTATTTTCCGTGTCTGCAGGCATCCCTCCAGAGCAGCCTCTGGGCGGGCTGTTTCTTCTCTCAACAGCTGGAGCAGATGTTTTTGGGATGTGGTACTGATGGGAAGGAGGGAGCCTGCTGGATTTTGGGGCAGTGCAGTGTGAGCAACAGGTGCCCTTTAGGGTTCTTTTAAAAGTGAACCCTCACACGTGTGCAGCTGGTCAAAAATAAGGCCTTAAAATGGCACATCTGGCCTCAGATAATTCCCTCCAGTTTTTCCTGTGACCTGTATGGCTTTAATTGAGTGGGGCATGGATGGACCCACTCAGGAGAAGAGGAGGCTCAGCATGGACCCCACTGCTCCCCAAAACTCCTGCCAGGAGGGATAGGGACAGGAGGAGAGGGAATGGCCTCAAATGGCACCAGGGGAGGCTCAGGGTGGAGATTGGGAAAGAAAATTTCCCTGTCAGAGTGGTCAGGCCTTGGGCTGAGCTGCCCAGGGAGCTTTGGAGTGCCTGGAATTGTCCCAGAGCAGTCTGGCTGTGGCCCTTGGGGACAGGCTTTGGGTGATGCTGCTGGGGCTGGGCTGGCACTGGGGGATCCTGAGGGGCTCTTCCAGCCCTGGTGATCCTGGATGATGGATGGATGATGGATGATGGATGGATGATGGATGATGGATGGATGATGGTGGATGGATGGATGGATGGATGGATGGATGGATGGATGGATGGATGGATGGATGGATGGATGGATGGAGGGATGGAGGGATGGAGGGATGGATGGATGGATGGATGATGGATGGATGGATGGATGGATGGATGATGGAGGGATGGATGGATGGATGGATGGATGGATGGATGGATGGATGGATGATGGAGGGATGGATGGATGGATGGATGGGTGGATGGATTCTGAAACATCTCCCCTCCTGACTCAGGCTCATGAATTCATCCCACTCCTGGTGCTGTGTCCTTGCCCAAATCCACTTTGGCAGCTCCGAGCTCCCTCCCTGCTCCAGGACGAAGCTCTCCAGCCTCTCCCTGTGCTGCATTTCCAGCTCCACAGCTCCCAGCGAACACAAGGCCTGTTGTGCTCAGTGTAAATATCTGCAATAATAACAGGAAGCTTTTCATAACCTTCAAAGCTCTGCCCTAAAACTTCCAGCTGCAGATCCCATGTGGATTTCATTAGGACAGGATGATATTGCAAGCTGGACTACAAGGTTTGCCCGAGCAATAAAAGGGGGCAGTTCCCACCTATTTAAACTCACAGCATCTTCTCACATCTCATCACTGCTCGTAAGGGATTTCTGGAGCTCTTGTTAAAGAGATTTGGGCCTCTAAAAAGCTTTTTTTGACTGTAGTGGATCAGTTTGTGAGGTTCAATAAAACATTGCTCTCTTTGTTCTGCTCCCAGAAATGCCTGCTTTGGGTTTTCCTTTTCTTTCACTGCATTGTTTGTTCTCCTCTACCGCAGCAGAAGGAATCATCCCTAAAAATCCTGCAGGAAAAAAAGGTTGAGAAGTGCTCCTTAAATAATCCAATTCATCAGTCTGGAATCAAAGTTTGAGCAGCTGCAATTTTGGGATATCCTGAGAGATTCAGGTTGTCTTTACCCATCCTAAACCATCCATGTTTCATATCCCAAATAATAAATATTTCCTTCTCTCCTGATCCTTTCCCTCAGTTTCTGTGTACTACTGCCAAAAAGTTATTAAAAGGATGAAAGATGCTTTGTAAGTTAAGAACTATTAATGAGAACTGGAAGTGGGAGAGAGCAAAAATACATCCTCAGAGGCTTTGAAGGAAATGTCCTCGTGGTGGGAGATCCAAATTAAATCTAAACCTTCCTCAGGGGCACAGAAATCTGGGATTAGAAAGAGGTGGGCAGAGAAATTTGAATTATCCCAAAATATAATGGGGAAACTGTGCTGGAAAATGCAGATGGCAAGATGGATGGATGGATGGATGGATGGATGGATGGATGGATGGATGGATGGATGATGGATGGATGGATGGATGGATGGATGGATGGATGGATGGATGGATGGAATGATGGATGATGGATGATGGATGGATGGATGGATGGATGGATGAATGATGGATGATGGATGATGGATGGATGATGGATGGATGGATGGATGGATGGATGGATGATGGATGATGGATGATGGATGGATGGATGGATGGATGGATGAATGATGGATGATGGATGATGGATGGATGATGGATGGATGGATGGATGGATGGATGGATGATGGATGATGGATGATGGATGGATGGATGGATGGATGGATGAATGATGGATGATGGATGATGGATGGATGATGGATGGATGGATGGATGGATGGATGGATGATGGATGATGGATGATGGATGGATGGATGGATGGATGGATGAATGATGGATGATGGATGATGGATGGATGATGGATGGATGGATGGATGGATGGATGGATGATGGATGATGGATGATGGATGGATGGATGGATGGATGGATGAATGATGGATGATGGATGATGGATGGATGATGGATGGATGGATGGATGGATGGATGGATGATGGATGGAGCTTACTGGAACCTTTCCAGGTTTCTCACTGCCAGCTGGGTTGGTAATTCCAGGTGAATCCTGTTCCAGCTGTGGGATGTGTTTTCTTCCCCAGCCAGGCACTGATCACCTGCTCCTTTATTTCTGTTCCCCACTCTCCTGAGATTGGAAAATCCTGACCAAGTGCAGCTCCTTGCTGCTCATTTTATGGAGAAGATTAACAACTCTTTTCTAACAGTTTTTATATTCCCTACAGGCAGCTTTATCCGCCAGATTTTTTCCAGTGAGGTGATTTATCTCGCACCTCCCTCAGCCCAATCTCTTGGAAGTTCACATGGAGCCTGTGACTGCAATACTTATTCCCCAAATGTTTTATTATTGATTAGGGACATCCTTTATGATACCATTGATCTTTCTGGTTTTTCACTGGGAAACAAAAGTTGAGGAATTCTGGTGGAATTGTCTGCTCTCCTCCTGTGATGCACCGAGCCAGTGCCAGAGTCCAGGAAAAAAAAAATACGGAATCATGGAATTTTTTGTGTTGGAAGGACCTTGAAGGTCATTTCATTCCCTGCTCTGCCATGACAGGGACACCTCCCACTGTCCCAGGCTGTCCCCAATGTCCAGCCTGGCTTGGGACACTGCCAGGGATCCAGGGGCAGCCACAGCTGCTCTGGGAATTGTGTGCCAAAGCCTCCCCACCCTCACAGGAAAGTTTTTTTATTATTTTTTAAAATTTTTTATTTTTTCCAATATTTTCTCTTCCTCACATGCAGGTGTCCATCAGGAAGGGAATTTTTGCCTCCTTCTCCTGTTTGGTCCCTAATAGAGCCAGGCCAAATGTTCTTCCAAGCCCAGCTCTCAGTTCTCACTTTGGGAACATGTCTCCAAATATTTTACCTCTCCACGAGTGTGTTTGAATATTGTGGTGATAATGCAGGCAATGATTGTAAAATAATATAATGCTCCTAAGTCGAGCATTCAGTGCTAAAGAATAGAATCTTAGTAAAAAAGAAAAAGAAGGGAAAACATGCTCAGAGTCACACATTTATCTTCTCCTCCTCCACCTTGCACCTGTTCCCCCCAACCCTCTTTTGTTGGCTTCAAAAAAAACTGTTTTTCACTGTTTTGGGGTTTTTTTTTTGTGGGCAACTTTGTTGCATCAGAGTTTCTGAGAAAGAGGGGAGAAAACAGCAGAAAGTGAATAACTGAGAGCTGCAGCCGGGGTGGGTTTTTGTGGTGCTCAACATTTGTTTCAGAAAAGCTCTGGAGGGAACCTCAGGCTGAGCTTTGGGGCTTTTGGGAGCTTTTTTGTTGTTTTTTTTTGCTCGCTGACAGTGGAAATGCAGCGGCAAAGCTGAGCCCTGGATCTCAGCTTTCCCTGGCAGCTCCTATCCATGGAATCTCTTCATCCTTTGCTTTTCCCTCTGATCCCACACAAGCCAGGTGTCGCCTCCCTGCCACAGCAGCCATGGGATTTCTGGAATTCCATGAGGAGAAAATACGGGCAGAGAGGTGAGGAAAAGGTGCCTGCAGCCCCCAGATTCCCCAAGGATGCTTGGAGGAATCCCTGGAAGTGTCCCAGGCCAGGCTGGACAGGGCTCGGAGCAGCCTGGCCTAGTGGAAAATCCCTGCCCATGGCACTGGATGAGCTTTAAGGTGCATTCCAACCCAAACCATTCCATGATTCCCTGAGGACAGGCTGAGCAGGGGATGAGTCTGCTCCCTGGTCTCAGTTTGCAGTGGGATTTTTAAGAGGAGGGGTTGTTTTTTGGTTTTTTTTTGGTGGATGACGAGCGCGAGCAGCAGCTGCCGACTGCTCGGAGCGTCAGCGGGATCCTGAGAGGGTCAAGCCCACACAAGTTGGCCCTGAGAGCTTTGAGCTCTGCCTTGGAGTGTAAAACGAGCCCTGGCAGCTGGTGCCTGTGCCAGTAAGGGCAGCTCAGGGGAGCCGGGCTGACTCAGGAGAGCGTTTTGGAGCTTCCCTGGTTCCTGGAAAGGCGATTCCTTCTCCTTCCCCCAGCCTGGACTGAGCAGGACAGCCCCAGTTTGAAACTGGGGTTTCCTCAGTGCCTGCCCTGCTGAGGGGAAGGGAAAGAGTCTCCTCTGCTGAGGAGAAACACACAGGGAATCCTGGAATCCTGGAATGTTTGGTTGGAATTTAAAGATAATCTGGTGACACCTCCCGCTGTTCAGCCTGGCCTTGGGCACTTCCAGGGGAGTCCACAGCCCCTCAGAACAGCTTTTTCCATCATCTCCCCACCCTCACGCGGCTCCAGTTGTCATTTCCACGGATAATTTTTTTCCTCACCCTGGGAGAAGCAGCAATCCATTCTCCTCGAGTTGGGAAACATCACTGGGTCACTGCTGAAGAGCCTCAAATATTTAGTTAATGTCTAATTACACTTCTTTTGGCCAAATTCAAAAGCTAAACATCAATTGCCTGATTTGTCCCCTCTGGTTTCAGCTCCAATGAAACAACCCAGCTTCACTTCATGCAGTTGGAATAATTTTTGTTTTTATTATTGATATTCCTCCCCAATATTCCACCTAACCCTGCCCTCCTCCAGCTGGAGGTTGTTCCCCCTTTCCTGCCACTCCCTGCTCCCCATCTGGGGGGGATTTGGGGACACCAGATCCCTTTTCCTGCTACAGCTCCCCTGCCACGACCCCAGCACCCAGAGGGGGCCTCTGAGATGTTCCTGTTCCTCAGGAAAATTTGGGCTCTGCTGATTCACACTGAGCCAAATCTCTCCTTGTGCCTCCCTCATTATCTGGGATTTTCCAGCTGGTCATTAGAGGTGATTCCCATCTATTAAAGAAAGTCCATGAGTAATTTTTGATCTGTTGGTGGTTTTGCTGTTCGTGATGTGAGGTGATAACAAATGAGAGATGAGGTGAAAAACTTTATGATGTCTGTAATGTCACTGTTTCCCAGGAATCATTAGTCAGCTTCCTTTTGGGTTTTTGTGGGTGTTGTGCCAGGAAAGAAAATATTTCTAAGAATGAGAAGGTGTCATGATAAAATCCTCGACAAGCAGGAAGAGATGAAGGTGAATTTATGATGAAAATTAATTTAATGCTGAATGGGGGAGATGGAAGAGGTGTCTTTTGGATTTCAGGGATGGAGGCAGCTGTTGGTAGAAACATCATCCTGTGGCAGGAATTGTGCTGGCTCTGGTGGAGCTTTTTGTGGGAAAAGATCTCCTGGATCAAGGATATGCCAGGATTGCAATGGTGACTGAGCCCAGGGAGTTTCTTTTATTTTTCCAATTTGTCTCCCTCTTCTCCCTGCCACCCTCCAGCTCTCCCTCCTGATCCCACCCCAAAACCACTTTGTGTCCCTCCAACACAGCAGTTTTCTCCTAAATCCTGAGCAGCAGAAAGGAGATTTCAGGATCAGGAGCTCTGGATTTGAGTCCTACCAGGCAATTCCAGCACAGGGAGGTGAAAAATTCCTCTGCCCGCTGCCTGAGAAGCCAACAGTCGGGGCTGCTTCCTCCCTGCAAACAAAAAACTCGGAAAAACAGGAGCTACAATTCCAGCAGCAATCCTTTTCCATCCTTTTCCCAATGGCAGTGTTGGGAAATCCTTGCTCCCCACAGCCCTTCCCTGCTGGAAGCAAATCCCTTGGGAAGTTTTCCTGATTCCTTCAGGACCCTGCAGGCTGTGCCACTGCTCCCACACCCCCATTAATCTCCTCCTTGGGAATTCAGGGTTTCCAAACCCACTGCTTCATCAGAACAAGGATTTCCAACACATCCTGCCCACAGGGCTCCCGTTGCCATTCCCGTGGGGAATTTTTTATCCTCACCCTGGGAGAAGCAGCAATCCATTCTCCTCGAGTTGGGAAACATCACAGGGTCATTGCTGCAGAGCCTCAAATATTTAATTAATGTCTAATTACACTTCTTTTGGCCAGATTCAAGGGCTAAACATCAATTACCTGATTTGTTTCAGGTTGATCCCCTCTGGTTTCAGCTCCAATGAAACAACCCAACTTCAGTTCATGCACTTGGAATAATTCTTATATTTCTCTGTTTACAGGTTGTTTTGGGTTTTTTTTGGAGAAATAATTCCCAGTTTATTTTTCTAACTTCTGGCCAACGTACGAAGAGATAAGAATTTTTTCTACATTAATATACAGAATCTTTTTAGAAGCAAAACTGATGGTTGTGGTTTTTAAAATATAATTTAGTAGCCATCAAATACATGATTTTCCATGTAATATCTTGAAGCTAGGATTATCCCACAAGCCCACAAGGTGAAGATGAGAGGGATTTGCAGATCATTGGTCTATAAATGCCACAAAATCAACACCCCCTTTTAAACTTGTATTTATCTTCTCATCGATCTATTGATTTAAAGAAGCCCAAACTCTTCCTTCTTCAATTTTTTTTTTTTTTCCTTCCTTGATGTTCTTAAATAATCATTAAAACACATTGTGGTTTAACAGGCCTATAAATCATGCCCAGGGAAGGGCTTTGCTTGGGATATGCTTTTCCCCCGGCGAGGCTTGGAAAAACTTTGGAGCCAGGCCAAGGTTTAATTTTCAAATGCTCCCATTTGTGCCTCCCTGGGGTAGGATGTAATGCTCTTATCTTTCCTTTTGGGCCAAAGCTCAAACCACAAAAGGACCCATTCAGGGCCTCAGGAGGGTGTCGGGGTTGGGCCGAGATGGAAAAATCTTTATTTTGGCAAAGGTAACTGATGCTGGCAGGGATTGGAATTAAAAGGTGGAGTTCCAAAGGGGAGGCTGGAGGGGAAAAGGGCCTGGGGGTCCTGGCTGGTGTGAGCTGGGTGTGAGTGTGCAGAGCCCTGGGGGCAGGAGGGAAATCCCTGTCCTGGGTCTGGACAATCCCATGATTGTCCCACTCGGCCTCATTCCAGTGCTGGGGACAGCTCTGGGGGCCTCAATAAAAGAAACACAGGAAACTCTTCAAGAGTGTCCAAAGGAGGGGCACGAGGATGGGGAAGGGTCTGGAGGGGTCACACCAGGAGAGGACACCTGGAATGTCCAGCTGGGGCAGGGACCAAGGGCAGAGCTCACTGGGGACAGCCCCGAGCTCTGCTCCTGGCACAGGGACAGCACCCAGGAGCAGCTGGGGCTGGGCCAGGAGGGATTGAGGATGGATTTTAGGGCAAGGCTCTTCCCCCAGAGGGTGCTGGGCACTGCCCAGGGAATGGGCACGGCCCCGAGGCTGCCAGAGCTGCAGGAGCTGCCAGGGATGCCCAGGGTGGGGTTGGGGGGGTCTGGGCAGGGCTGGGTTGGGACTGGATGGGTCCCTCCAGCTCAGGATATTCCATGATTCAAAAATCCAAAAATCAGTTGTGCACTCCTGTTAGTTTCTGTTCTTTAATCTATGTACATAATCTAAAACTTTTTCTCTGCTAATTTTATGGTGAAAAAATTCTTAATTTTTGTCCTCTGAAGAGTCTGCACTGTTTTTTCCCTCTCCTGGGCACGTTCTGTCTGTAAGAACAGGGGTTCTGTACCCACAGCTGCCTGAATGAAGAGTGTTTAGGCAGCAAAGCTGCTGGAGTTGTGCCTCCAAGGAGAGGATCCTTTTTGGAAGCCAGATCTCCAGGAAATTCAGTCTGATCCCAAAGAGAGGAATTCTCCTCCCCACCAACCCAGGATGTGCAACAGCAGCAGCAGCATCACCCAAATCCACGGGGGAATCCCAACCCAGGCGTTTTGATCCATCCCTTCCACTTCCATGTCCCCAAAATCTGCCTCGGGGGCTTTGTGCAGTGACAGGAGAAGGAGGAGCAGCCTCCAGCTGGAGGAGGGCGGGTTGGATTTCAGGGGATGAGTTCAGGATTTCTCACAGGATGGTTTTACCCCTCACGTTTGTGTGCAGGGATTTCTTCTGGAAACAGAGGAACTCCTGAGTTTCCTGAGCAAGTGCAGTTTATTTTCTGACCTTCCCCAGGGCAGAGAGAGGATGGATCCCTCTGGCAGATGGCAGCAGTGTGGCCAAGGAGCCCCCAGATTTCTGCTCCTCAGACTATTCAAGGCTTTGTGGGCCAATCAAATTCTGCCCACTGGATATTTCTGTTATTAAACCAATCCTGAGCTATTGGTGTCATTGCAGTGTGAACTTTCTTAACCAATCCCCTCTGAACCCCTGAACCTCACAGTGTCACATTCTAAACCCTCCTGGTGACCTTTGGGACTCTTCTGCTTTGTCTGTGACTTTTAGGCTCTAAAACTGAGCTTTGCACCCTCTGCTTTCAGTGATAAATCCACATTCTTCCTTCCAGCACCTAAACTTGGGAGCCTTTCCCAAGGTCTCAGGTCAAACCCTGTCTCTAATTCTAATTTTTGGTTTCCAGACCAAATATTCTGAGATCCCCCAGCACTTTGGGTTCCAACATCTCCCCCATCTCTTTGCACAAAACCCCTCTTTAATGGCTTTATCAATTTCTTTCATACACATTGGAGCAGGCAAGGCCCAATATTAAATGTAATTTTGATGACAATTAATATGCACAGGTTTATCGTTAAGATTTCTTTCTACCGTGGTGTAAGGTTTAATTTATCAAATAGATCATCTAACAATGTCTCATTATTAACTTTGATCATAGTTACACTTTCCTTTAACTGTTACACGTTCCTGTGGATGGATTCTGCTCCTCAGACTATTTAAGGCTTTATAAGAAAATCAAATTCTGCCCACTGGATATTTCTGTTATTAAACCAATCCTGAGCTATTGGTGTCATTGCAGTGTGAACTTTCTTAACCAATCCCCTCTGAACCCCTGAACCTCACAGTGTCACATTCTAAACCCTCCTGGTGACCTTTGGGACTCTTCTGCTTTGTCTGTGACTTTTAGGCTCTAAAACTAAATTTTCCTCTAATTAACACGCTCTGCTTTAAATCCACGTTCTTACTCCGAGAGCCTTGTGAGTCTCTCCCAAGGTTTCAGGTCAAACCCTGTCTCTAATTCTAATTTTTGGCTTCCAGAGCGAATATTCTGAGATTTCCCAGCGCTCCGGATTCCAGGGACCGGCTCTGCCAACCCCTCTGCTCCGGCAGGGAAATGTCACAGCCCCCAAACGACAGAGGCGACAACCCCGGGAGCCGCCACTCACCACGCACCAGAGGAGCCGTGGCAGCTCGGAATTTTCTTCAGGATGCCAAACAAACCCCCGCAGCCTCCGGGGACCAATTAGGGCTCGGAGCGCCGGGGGATGCTCGGAGCCGGCCCCATCCTCCCGCCCCGAGCCGCTCCCGGTGTCGGAGCTAAAATGACACCGAGAACCGCCTGGGGACAGCCCGGGAGCTCTTAATGAGATAAACACGGCTCGGCGAGAGGAGCCCGAGCCCGCTGCGGAGCGCCCCGGTCCGTGGAAGGATGGGCTGGAGGCGCCTGAGGGGGAGGGAGAATTGAGGTGGGGAAATAAAAAAAAAAAACGGGAGCTGAGCCGGGAATTCCCTGTCCGGCAGCGTTTGAAACTCACAGGGGGAGACCGGGCTGACACCCATCCCAAAATCCCCCAAGGCCCCAGTATCCATCTCAGAGCCCTCCCAGGACTCCAATATCCACCCCAAATCCCTCCAGCACCCCAACCCTACCCAGCACCCCAATTCCCACCCCAAAACCCCTCTAGGACCCCACCACTCATCCCAACTCCCCCCA
>VZTB01012944.1:50201-92459 GCA_013397245.1 Thryothorus ludovicianus | reverse complement strand
AACAAAACAAAACAAAACAAAACAAAACCCCCACAACAATCCAGGATTATAAAGACATAGTATAAATAATGTAAATTAGAATATAATTTTTTAAGCCTTTGAATCTCCGCCCAGAGGTGGCTCTCGACTCATTGGCTGTCTAGCTTCCACAGCAGCCCTGGTTTTGAATGAATAGTTGTATATATATATATATATTTATCTCATACAATATAAAAATATAAATGCAAAAATTTCCCCCTGCCTTCTCTATTTTGCTATTTTATAGTCTGCACATGACATCATGTTATAACATATGTATGATAGACTGGTACTACGGTTATCATAAAAGGAGCTGAAAGCCAAGTATTACTCTACAGCCCAAAGGTAGGGTGAACTGAGAAAGGGGCATCACAGTTTAGTGGAGGCATTTGTTTCTAAATCAGAATAAAAACTCAAAATCATGCCCCCAGCCCTCCTCTCATGTCAGTAATCTTTTTAGAGAAGAAAGCTTCCACTCAACTGAAGAGAACTGGGTGGAGCTGGGGGCAACAAAACACACGGTATGCTCTGTGAGAAATCAGAAACCTGACGGTTTCCAACAAAAGGCTCAAATGGCTCAATAACTGGGCTGAACAATGGAAAGAGAGGCAGAGATTGAAACTGAAGGGAAAACAAACAAACAAACAAACAAACAAACAAACCTGAAACTAATCAAAACAAAAAACAACCCAGCAAATCGACAACATACATACAAAGGAAACCGCTGGGAGGATGAGGCTGACAAAGACTTGTTGTCTAGCTTATAGGTTGTTAGGTTTGAACATGTAGAGTATGGCCCCAGCACATGCTTCTAAAGAATGAAATGTTGCCACCTACATTGCAGCTGCCATGGTTGGATTCACCAGTAAATGTCTAAACATTGTCTCAATCTTTAAAATTCTGCTTAGCTTCTATCAGACGCACATCGTCTTAACTTTTAAATTTTCAGTGTGGGTTTTTCCTTAATATAGATAATATATATATTTTATATAATATATCAAAGTTTAGAGTATAGATTAAAAAAATTATCTGATCTGAGGCATTCCTTCCTAAATATCAGGGTAAAACTCAGAGCCATGGTCCATGCTCTGCAACATCGGCTTCTGGTCAAGAGATGACATCCTGCTCAGCATTTCGGCCGAGAGCGCGTAACTATTGCCTGACTTCTCCTCGAACCAGCTATCGAGTGCCCTTTTGCAATCGAAGTTGGCAATGGGCGGCCCGTTGACAGCAATTGTCAACAGGTCACTGAGCTGCTCCAGCGTGAGCCGAGAGCGGTTGTTCTTGCGCACTCTCTGCAGGGCGGTGCGCCCCTTCTCACAGCAGGCCGAAGAGGTGGGAAGGACTTTGAGGATCTGAACTATTTTATTTAGGAGGGGAAATCTCTGTTTGTATTTACAAATATGACTGAGCAAGTCTTTAAAACCATTTTTGGTATAATAATCCACCTTGAGTTCTCGCCACTCCATCAGCAGACTCCCTCGAGTGTCCATCCCCTCTCTGCAAACCTCCCTGAAAAATGATGGGACTGTCTCCAGGTGTTCAAATATTTGTACCATATCCTCCTTCCCATAGCTCATGAGCTCATCAGTGCTTCTGGGCCAAGCTGCAAGGTCAAATACCTGACAGGCCTTCACAAATGTCCGGCTGCGGGAATCGAACCTTTGGGCAAGGATCACCTGGGTCTTCTGGCAGATCTTTTCTCTGATTGACTGGAATTTGGCTTCAGCCACCCGTAGATTTTTCACAGCAATGCCATTAAAGCTTTCACGGAAGTTTTCCTCAAACTCCTGCAAGTACTCCCCCGGGGAGTCTGCTAGCCGGCTGATCTCCTGGATGGCCTCCTCTACTTTATCGTCCACCTGCGACACAAGAAGGTACTCCCCTTGGAAGACGTAGGCAAGGCGTGAAAGCACAGCAATCACATCCAGCAGGAAGTAGATGAGTTTAATTGACTGGTAGTCCATCAAGAACTGCAGGAGGGCCAAGGCAATGGCAGAAGCATCTGCTCTTTGGGTCTGGCCACTGACATCTTTGAGATGGGCCACAACCTCAAGGTAATCCTTGATGAGAGCATTGAGCACATTCTGCTCCCCAATAATCCACTTCACTGCTCGAATGTCCCCCAGGAACTCGGTCTCCTCACACAGAGTGGCAGCAGTGACCCTTAACTCGCACATGAGTCGGGGAGAATAACGATAGAAACTGAGCAGTTGCTTCAAATTGTTTTCTAGTTCCTCCAGACAGGGTAGTTCTTTCCCACTAATGGCATCCAAAATTTCCAAGTGGGGCCTATGCACCATAAAGGGAAGGCAGAGAAGCCAGGGCAAGGTCTTTCTGATTGTCATGAACAAGTTGGCTCTCAGACTAGCGGTAATGTTAGCACCATCAACTCCCAAGCCAATAGTTGGCTTCTCATCCTGCAATCGTATTCCCAGGCTGGAAAACGCCCGGTCTAATGCTTGGAGGTAACTGTCTGTTGTAGAAAAGCCAAGTTCCTGAAGAGACAGGAATTCAGTTGCTGGAGGCCCATCACTGCTAGTGTACTGCACATAGACCGCAACTGTATCTGCAAGCAAGTCGTCACTCTGCCCATCCAGAATGATGCTGAGGAAGGGAGACTGCCGGATGCGCTCAACCAGGTCCTCTCGGAGAGCCCGGGCGATATGGTGAATTAAGATCTGGCAGTCTCCTTCATTCATGTACTGATCCACCACCTTGAGTTCACACTTTCTCAGTAGTTCTGCCAGAGGCCGAAAGTCATAGTAAGGCCTGCCCTCCAGGGCCAGGTGGTAGGCTGTATTGAAGAGCAGGGTCATATTTCGGCACATCTCCTCTGTCTTCTCCGGGTGCATCCTGAGCTTGTAAAGCTGCAGGCACTTCTTGTGGAGGTTGCTCTGGCTGTGAAGCTTTATAGTGTGTATCTTGAACTGCTTAGAGCCAATGATGAAGGCTGAAGTCCGAGAAGATTGCACTGTGTACTGCCTGCAGACATGGCACCACATCTCATTCAGTGTCGGGGAGTACCGCAGAAACCAAAACTTTTTAAGCCACTCTTGCTTGAACCGCCGTATTCTCCGGCCTGTTGCAGAAGACATCTTGGAAGGCTCATCTGTAGCAGCAATCATGTCATTGGAAACTGATTCATCAGCAGAATCCACCTCTTGGTCATCGTCCTCCATGATGGTGGGAACGGAGATGATGCTTTCTGAAGCTGTAACAAAAAAATAAAAAAAAAGGAAAAAAATATGGTATTTGCAAAGTTACTGAGCTAGAGAAGCACCCTACTGGTGACAGTAGAGCACTGCTCAAAGAACTGGCCACAACCTCTCTTCTCCTGCCTGCAACACATTATGGATAGAATTTGAATCATGACTTTGAAAGGAAAACAAATCAATTATTTTGCATAAGAACTTTGTCTCCAACATGCCACACCGAACGGCAAAAAAGGACACTACATCCTGGCCACTTGAACAATACACTGTGTGACCCAAATATTCCTTTTACTGAAGGCTCCTGGCTGCTTGACAGCATGTTCATGGAGGAAATGAAATGAATCTTCAGAAAGGGACACGTGGTTGTGTTAAGGCAGTGGAGGAAACAGAGAGATTTTCAACAAGAGACACAGCAGGACATAATTTCAAACACAAAGAGAGCACATTTCAGTGTTACCACAGAGTCATTCATACTTTCTTGGTAGCATGCGAGGCATTGTGGAGGGGCTTCCGCTGAAAGAGAATGCATCAAAAATACAGCAAACAAACTGTCTGCAATGGAATGTCTTTTTTATTGGCAGTGCATTATCAATTACAATGGCAACAAATAGAGCAAATTGTCATACAGAGTCTTTCCCAGACAGTGTTTTCCACTGTAGCCACAGCATCAGCTCCTGGCCCACCCAGTCACAAAATCTGACAAAGAACCTTCCACTGAACCACAGGTTCACCTGAATACTCAGAGCAAAATGCTTTATATGGGTACTCAGCACACAGGCATCTCACTACTTTCCTTAGGCAGGGTTTGGAGAACGCTCTAACTTGACAAGGCTTACCTGTGGGGTCTGAGAACTCTTGGAGCTCGGGTACCTGGGGCGGTAACACGGGTCCCTCGGGTAACTTCCCAGATCTCAGCATGTCTAACTCAGCCTGCAGCTCCCGGATTTTCTTCTTCAGCCGGACACAGTTGGGGCAGAAGGATGTGGTGGGGATTTCATGGGAGTTGCCTTGTGCAGAGGCCAGTGACAACTCCGTTGGGCTGTCTGCTTTAAGTGACAGGGACTCTTCTTCCTCATCTTCAAGGATACTCATCTCCTTGGCTGAGATGAAAGAGGAGCTGTGAGGGACCTGCCATTCCCTCTCACTCTGCTTTCTGCTGAAGCTCAGGGAGCCGTGCTGCACGGCACTGCCACACTGCTCAAAGATGTCTTCAGCCTGGTATTTAGATGTTCTTCTGAGGGAAAGTGGTGTACTTGTTGCTAACTGGTTCTCTTCAAATTTGGCAGACTCCAAAGAAGCCTCCAGGACATCTTTGAAGATGAGGTCAATTTTTTTTTTCTTTGTTTGGGGGTGGGATTCCCCTTCATCACAGCTGCGCTTGTAGGGGCTCTTCCCCTGCTTTAAGGTAGTGAACTGGAGTGCTCCCCTTGCATCCTCTTGATTTTCTACATTCATTTCTGATTTTTCATTCTGTAACATTTTGTCTCCTAGAATGGAAAATGAGGGGTGGCGATTATCACTGGGAACTGAGCAACATCCCTCAATCTAAAACTCAAACAAAAAAGAACAAAAAGGCAGACTGAATCCCTGCAGGTCTGCATATTATCTTACAAGCCAGGGAACTGACACAACTCAGTGGAAACCGAGGCTTGCAAGAGGAGAAGCCCTGCTAATGGGCATGTCTGCAAAAACAGAGACAGTCCTGGGTAACCACAGCAGAGTAGAACCCACACACTTCAAAGGGAAGAGAAACTACAGGCAGCTTGTTTAACCTAATGGTATAACCAACCTGCATTGGAAGAGGACTACGAGGTGAATGACTGATCATGGTGGAAACTCTACCCAGAGCCTAAGTGCCATTTTGGCTGGCTGGAAGTCCTGTGCCTGTTTTGACTTGGTAAAAGGTATCAAGTGTACAGCAGTGCAGCGAGAGATTTACACCATTTTATGACAACCCCAGAGTCTGTGCCTGCCATGGCACAAAGTTTGCAAGCCCCTTTACTCTCGTTCAGTTTGGAGGCTGCTCCAGAAATGCACAGGTAAAGGAGTAAAAACAACTTGCACACTTAAAACCTAAGGTACACACTGTCAGCTGAGCTACAACAGGTGAATGCCCTCCAATGATGGGACATCTAGCTCGTCCTGGTGGAGACTGAGAGCATGACCATTCAGTAATCAAAAAAAAAGTATTAAAAGCAACCTCATACAAATTATTAATTGCTTAAAATAAAGGGAATAGCCAGATTTCCTTACCTGGTAATTCAAAAGACGATAGGTTTGGCTCAATTTCCATCACTCTTCTATCTTGTAAATAACTTCAAGCATTGATGGCTTCCCAAACAAGACGCTGCTTTATGCTGACTTTTGGTTTTGTTTGCTTAAAGTGTATTCATGCTTTCATAAGAGTTATGGAGCAAAAGCTACCATTCCCTCTCTAAGGAGAGCAATGCTAAGAATGCAGAAAAGATGCAAGACTTGAAACAGTTAGAGTAAGGCACTGTAAAAAGGGCTGGCCTGAATGGATGGGATTTTGCACTGGGTTTGGATGCTGACTGGGAAACCCAGCCACTTCTTTAGTAAATCCAACAGATCTCATTTTCAACACAGTGATGAGAATTTCTACGGAAAAAGCTTTCAGTCTCTCTCTTAGTATTTCCCCTGTTATGGACCACAACAACTACTGTGAGAGGTAGGGATTTAGAGAACCAGCTCTTCTTTCTCGGTGATTTTTCCCCCAACCAGCCAAATGCTTCAGCCCTATGAAAAAGCTAGAAATCACAAGATGATCCCTCATATTATTGGTCTCAACTCCAATGATGAGGTGGGTCAGAAACTATCAGCAGAAACAAAACCCAGGAACCATGTTATTTTTCTGTGAGTTCATAAAGTGTGCCACTTCATTTGACAGACTCATCTGCAGGGATTTGAAATCTTTTAAATAGAAAGTGACTGAACAGATTTTTGTGCTGTTTCCTGACCACCTCCCAGTGCCCTCCCAGCTGAGGCTTCGATGTCTCTCTCAAGTCTAGCAATGGCCTAGGTGATGCTCTCCTTTTGTGAATGCAGACTGAGCCCAGCTTGCAGCAGGTTGAGCTCACCAACATGTCAGGGGGTCTCTGGAATGGTTTCTGTAGCTGCATGAGGGTGCATTAGGCTGTGGCAGGTTCTGAAGAGTCCTGAGGCAGATCTTCACCATACTTGGAGCACAGAATAGGCTGTGAGCTACCATTTCAGCTCCCACAAACCATGACACCATGACAAACCAGGACTGAAGGCACATCTGCATGGCAGGGAAATAGCTCGTAATCTTGGTGCCCCTGTAGAGCAGGGCAAGAAGTCTGCTCCAAGGGCACAGACTGTCTCTTGCTGTACTTTCAGAAAGCACTAAGCCATCTGGATGACTAACGTGTGCATGTTATTGCAGCAAAATCACTGCAGCCTGTACCTAATCACTCACTGGTGTTCATTAACATGAAAAAACAAATTCATACCAATGTTAATTCAGAAGTGGGAGTTGCCCAAGCACAGCCACCAAGATGTAACACTGCAAGTGCATAACAGCCCTAAGGTACCAGAGACAACCAGCTTTTTCAGGACATCTTGTCCACCCCATGACTGAAGAGGAGACACCTTTTACCAAGTCAAGGCAGCAACAGCAGCTGTGTAATAATATACTCAGGAATTGTAATTGCGAAGTTATATTTAGTGTGGCTGCCCCTCCGAGGCCCTGCCATTCTGCATCTAACCTGGAAAGAAATGCTCCTAATTAACTTCAGGCATCAGCATTGTACAGATGAACAGATGCATTAAGAATTTTTGCTTTCCTCTAAAGCTTCCTATATTGCTGACAATACGTGGGCCCAAAGGACTGCTGGGTTTGTTTCAACATCGCTACTCTTTAGACAAGATAACAATTTTTATCCAAGGAAGAATCAGTCTGACAAGTACAACGCCTCCTGTACGTTGTATATACATTCTAAGGTTGTGAGACTAAGGAGCTGATGTCGCGCTGATCCCAAATTATCTTTCTGAAGAAAGAGCAAGATAAATTAAACGAAGAAAATGGACATACAAACACACCAAGAAAATCTCATTCATATGGACACAAAACCAGGCAGAGCTCCCTCAAACAGGCTGCTCACAGGAGCCAGAGAGAGCAGCATGTTCAGAGGAAAAACCTAATGCTGTCTTGTAGGATCATCACCTTAGCAATCTTCAGGTCAGAAAGTCTTGTGACAGAGGTGCTCTGTTATCCCTGGGCATTGCATCAGGCCCTTGCAGCACACACACACACACAACATGGCACAACACAACACATGACATGATACATCACAGCACGAATCTTTCTTTCATGATCTCCATGACTGTAGGTATCTTATTCTCCTTGTACACCCATCCATCTATGCCAGAGAGGTGGCGTCTCTCACCCAGAGGTGCTCTGCTTCTAGAAATGCAGGTCTCCTCACACAGCCTGTTCAAAACCCACCACACTTGGCCCAACTGTGGGGCAGCCCAAGGGGATCAGGAGAGAGGACGGAAAGGGAAGGGACTCACCACTTGTGAAATTTCTGATGGTTTCCTGGGACATACTATGCAACCGCTTCATGTAATCCTCACTGTACCAGACCCGCAGCTTCTCCCCAGGATGGATGTCACGGCAGGCACGGAAGTAAATCCTCTCGCTGTGCTGAAAGGCCATCAGGTTCTGCTCCCTCTCCTCCCGCGAGATGACGACGTACCTGAGGGCAAGGCGACAAGGCAGGTGTGAAGCACAAAATTCTCTCCTGTGCCCCCCCTTGCATCAGAATGACAACCATGAAGAAGCCAGAATGACCTTCAGAGAGAGCCATCAACACAGCCAGGCTGGAAAGCATGGAGTTATAAGCAATGGTGTGCAAATGAGCATGGGCACCCAAGGAATACTAAGCCAGTGGGGCCGTTTCTTGTTGGGGAAGGGATGACACAAATGCACATCCAGTCTGAAGGGACGTCTACCAGCAAGGGTGACAAACTCTCCCAGTCAGAAATATCTTTGCCTAGTGATGGAAACAAGGACTTCTGGACTCCTGATCATCACTTCACATCCCAGGGCTCCCTCCCTTGTTTTCAGGAATATTTGGAATATGGCAGGGTTCCTCTGACTGTTTCCCCAAAACACTACTTTCCTTTTTAGTTGGTAACAGATTTGCTTGCTTCTCTCCTCTCAGACAAGCAGAATTGAGATTCTAAGGATGGAAACATCAATACCTAATGGGCATGGGAGTATGTGCTGCTTGTCCAAGGACATGCCAGTATTGGAAGGTTTTGCACTTCAGAGTTCAGCAGGGTGTGACATACAAAAACAATTCAGCTCTGCAAGTGGAAACCCCAGCACTACATTGTAGGGATCTCCTGGCAATGCTGACAAAAAGATCACTTTCAGGGCATGGAATTTATTTTCTTGATTTAAAACAGCTACATTCCAGCTCAGCAGAAACATTTATTCCCATTCCAAGCAACTGGCCCTCTGTGCAACTTGCTAAGACAGAGATCTATTGCTAGGGTCATATTATTTGCTCTCACACTCCTCATGTTCCTGCTAGAGGACATGAAAAAGGCTTGGTAATACTGGTTGCAGATGCCACCAGCATGAGCTTACAACACCTTTCCAGGAAGGAGACCCCAGCACAGCATGTGCAGACCCCAAAGCAGACCTGAACAGCTCATAGCTAAAACTTATTTTTCTCTTACACTATTTACCTCTGTTGTTCAGCGCTCCCTGCTGCAGCAACATCAGCAAAGGCAAGGAGGCTGCAGGGCAGCATACGGCTCCTCTGGCATCTGCTGCCATTAGTTCTTGCCCAAGTTCCCTAGGTACATATACAGGTATTTCTTTGGCTTAAGAAATCTGTCAAACTTTTTGAATATTCTGCCTTCTTTAGCCATGTGAATGCACAGATAAAGACACAAGCCTACCTGCACGTGATGCCATTAACCCACATAAATTAGGTCACAAACCTGGTGAAACTTCCCACAAAACACAGAAAACAAGTCTGCAGTGGCAGTGTCTTAGACTGCCTGAGGCTCAAGAAATTCTTGTTTTAATGTTAAGCAACTGTGCATCTATCTGCAAGCAGCTGTATTTTTCCTAATGTGTGCTACCTGGGAATCTCTGCCATCTTCAGTAATTATTTAAACAGTAGACTGGTACTGCCGAAAGTGGCTTTTATTAACCCTTATTTACTTTTGATCACAAAACAAAGAAACTTTTAAAATACCAGTTTGTGCATTAGAGAAGGAAGAGAGACCCAGACCAGTATGGTGGGAAGGAGGTCCTGCAACAGCACACAGCTGCCAGGCTGTTTCTTTTGGGTGGTAGTGATCACTCCTCAAAAGGTCTATCAGGCCTTCAGCCAGCCATGAGAGATACACAACCCTTGAGACACACCAGCATGCTGTGGTCAGTCTGATGCCTTGCACCACAGGAGATCCTAGAGGATACTCTCTCCAGTTTAAGCAAAACATTGGGATGCTTCCTAGCACCAGCTAAGGAGAGACACTGCTCTGCATCTCAGGGTCCACAACAGATCAGGCTGCCCCTGTGATGATTTTAACACGAAGTAACGCAGAGATCTTTAACAAAACATATGTGACCTGTACGTCTACAGCCAGTGGCACCAAGGAATTCATGCAGCAGTGGCAGGACAGTCTAGTGCATTTTCAGCAAACAGTGAGATGTAGAAAATAAAACTTTGAATGGGAAGTTAACTATTCCCATCACTTATTATGAAGAATTTTGTTAAGCATGAGCTTTTTCTGTTCACTGCTTTCCTTCTGCCTCTACAGCTCTCCACATTTCTGCCCAACCATCCTTCAGCTCTGCTGCCCACATCCTGTGGCAAAGGCCACTTCCCAGAGCAGCAGGGAGCTGGGAGGAGAGTGCAGGCTGGAGGGCATGAGCTGTGGCACTGCTGCAGCACTGCAGCAAATGCTGCCTGGCTGCAGGGCAAAGGCCACTGGCTTTTCCCAAACCAACTTCAGGCACGGAGCCAGGGCAGGAGATCCTATCCAGCCTCCTGCAGCCACTGGCACAGTCTCATCAGGAGCCTCCAACTGAGAGTTCTGGGATAACCCAGTCACAAACGTGTTTCTTCACAGCTGCACCCAGCTAGAAAGCCCTTTATGCTCCTAGTGAGGAAGTTTTCCATCTGTGAAACTTCCCTGAGGCAAGGTAAATGGGATGAGATCATCCACACAAAAGAAACGATTCTGAACCAGTGCTGCCCAGCCCCAGGCTCCAGTTTCCCCAGAGGTACAAAAGACGCAGTTACAAAGCACTGCATAAACACCACATTCCAACTGTTGGTCTGAGACACTTAGTGCCTCTGCACACCACAGCTGAGAGGATGATGCTTTCCAAGGATGGAGAAAGCCATTCCACAAAAGAGCAGCCAGCTTGGTGAACCAGGGGCATCGACTACCTGCTAAGGAGAGAGGGCATGATCTGCCTTCACTGACATACACCCCAAGGCCAAAGTGCTCACATCCTGAACAATCCAACCCTTCCTGCGAAGGCCGCATAGTGTCCAGTCCCCTTCCCAATGCCAAATACTCCATTTGGATTGAAGCAAGAAGGCTACCTTGGTTTGGACATCCAGGACAGGCATGGTTGTGCAAATATTACACACTGATGGACAAGGCCTTGCTTGCAGAGTAGGCTTCCCAATGGACTGTGATCCCCAGAGGACCAGAGTCATATTGCTCCTGCAGCAAACCCAGACATCCTCAGCTGCACCCAGTCCTGCAGAGAGGCATTACCACCAGCCATAAATCCATAATTTCATGTCCTGTCTAGTTCTTTGGACAGGCCAGCCTCCAGAACACCACAGATCCCGACCAGACTACTCAGGACCAGATATCGCACCAATGGAGACCACTTCTGACCCAGCTGCAGCTATTGGGGCTGGGATCAACCACACAGCTGTCAGAGGCACAGCTCCTTGCTCTGCAGGACCATCTTTCCCACAGATTCTCTAGCTAGCAGCAAATAAAAATCATAGCTTCATTTTTCCTAAGCCCCAACCTACTCGGGACACCAAATTCCCAAGTTTTGAGATGGCCAAGTGAGCATGCCCATGAAAACACAGCTGCATGAAAAATGTCAAGGAATTTTTCTGCAGCTGGGATCATTTCTCCCCAGGAGAGGATCAGAGTCTCTTCTGGATCCAGAAGAGGCACTGAAGAGGGAGGAGACCTTTGCAGCTGGAGGGAGGCTCAGGCTTCTCCCCTTCTCCACTACTGCCCTGGACTTGCCTCCCTGCTGCCCACTCCACAGCTCACCCTCTGGCTGGGCTCTAGGGTGCTCAAGTGATGCCCTGCCAGGGCAGAGCACTGCAGGGAAAAGGCCACTGGCTTTTCCCAAACCAACTTCAGGCACAGAGCCCGGGTAGGAGATCCCATGCAAGAGAGCAGCCACCAGCCCAGGCTGATGCCATGGGATGCCATACCCGCAAACCCTGCCTCAGTGCTCTGATGCCAAGGATCTCCAGGAGACCCACATCTGTGACAGGCTTGTTACCAGCTCATGCAAAAACTCTAGAGAGAAACAAATGACTCAACAGCAGCTGTGTGTTAAAAGTGTTATATATTTATTGCATTCTTAACAAAAATACTTTTAAAGAGAGATTTTTTTCAGCATGTACAAGACATGGAGATACTGGGTTGTGCACAGCAGTTTGCTTTGACAGACACTTACTTCAACAGCCAGTTAACATGACAGGTGCAGGAAGAAGTATCCTTTGCGAGCCAGTACAGAAAAGCCACTCCACCGAGGGGTCTACATAGGGCAGGAGATACGTCCCCAGATCTGGGCCAATCTGTAATAGTCCACAGAGGAAACTAGGGGAGACATCAGGCAGTTTATAGTAAAAGGTCCTTTCTCCTGACCAGTGCCCAGCCTTTGGGGATTTGCACTGAGGGTTGTGCATCCTGCACCAAGATTCTCTCACTAAATACATCTGTGTGGGCAAACTGATGGCAGCAATGATGCTAACTCCCTTCAGTGCCCAGCACCTGCAGGATTCTCCTCCTGGAATCTGGGGGTTCCTGGAAGGGATCCCCCTGGACAACATCAAAGGAGCTAATCTTACCACTACAGCCATGGGAGGACATCAGTAGAGACAAGTATTATAAAAATAGAAAATACTAATATTAATATATAGTAGCAGCATTATATTGACTCAGAAAGCCTTTAATACATATCACTCTTTCTTCTGACTCATAAATTAGATCCACTTCTGCCAGATTTCCCAATCTCCCCTTCACCTGAAGAGGGACTGTGACTTTTGCAGAAAACAAATGTTTCCACAGAAGTAAAAAGACATCCTCAGTGGAAGGTGAGCAAGTTCTGCCCTGGTCTGGCATTAAAAGGAATGTCCTCTGCATGAAACCAGTTGGGTCATTCCTCAGAAATGCAGCTTTTTTTCTTGCCAGACCACTTCTTCCTTGAGCAATCTTTTATTGCACCACTAAAAATAAATTACTTGAATTAGAATTACAGAACATCTTCCAAAAAAAAAAAAAGGGAGAAGCGTGTCATGAATGCCTGACACAGCAGATATGTACTTTTCAGGAAAGAAGCTAGCGAGCTAAGTGAACTATACTTTCAATGAGAGGCCAGACAGGTTAAAGATGACCCTTGAAGATCACACAAAACAAGCCATCCTTCTGCTACACAGCACTGCCTATGTTTCAATTCCACAGAAGTTTCTGTAACTTTTTTGCCAAGTCTGTAGCCCAGCCATGGCATGATGATGCACATTCATATTAACTGGAATAGTTTCCTGCAACCAATCTACAAATACAATAGACAGTCTGGAAAGCACAGTGTGTTGTGTGGTGAACACCTTGATCCTTTTCCCTGCTGAAGCTTATCAGGCTAATGGTCTGGGTTTTTCCAGAGATCAGGGCAGCATGCTAGATGCAGAGGTGGAAATTAAGAAGAAAACAAACATTATAAAAGAGCTACCACATACATTATCACCACCTGAAGTGACACTATTAAAGCCTAGTTCCAGAATCAGTGCTGTACATGGGAACCTCACAGAGCTCTAGGGCAATTCAGATGTTGTAATACAGTTCCTTCTTGCATCTAGATGGGAAAGAAAGCAGTATAAAACCAACACGTCTAAGATTTTAACCTATGTAGCTGTGAATTTAGACTGTAAACTCTTCATGACAGAAGAACAGAGTACAGATCCTACTCTAAATAAAACTAACTGTAAAGTAACTGTACTGAAGCTGACAGAATTATAGTAAAACAAAACCAAACTGGCTCGAGGTCAGAAGCAGGCCCTACATATTTTCTGGTTTCTGTTCAGTCTCCCACATTCTGAAGGGGTGAGGTGGTTCAAAACTGAACATTTGACAACATGCAAAAAAATAATGATACAATTATCTTTAAATGTTGTCATATGATGAAATAATTACATTTTAACTGCAATTGTGAAAGGTAGGGGTTTCAGACAGGAACAAACAAAACTTGAACTCTTTAACACAAGTGCATGTGGCACTGCAGGATCCAGGCCTATGCCTTTGCAACCCTTTACAGCAGTCTAAAACCCCATGGTGCTCAGACCTGTCCTCAAAATCGTGCCTTCTTCCCTTCCCTGCACAAGCTCTGCTTTTATGCTCCTCTCTCCAAAGCTGTGTGCAAGTCACAGCAAGCCCCAGATAGCCCACTGTTGCTGAATGAAAGATAAAAGCAATAATCAGTGAGAGTTTTTAGAGGCATAAGGATGTATTTCTGCACATACTGCATATACTAATATTCAGGAAGATGATGGGAATGCAGTACTAGGATAAATTTGTGAGTTGATTGCAAAAGGATCTCTGTAGCATGCTGTTTCAGGAAATAGTATTTCAGAGGCATGGGAAGAGATCCAGATAATGATTTCTATTGCATCTCTTGGTTTATACAGCATTTAAAGCATGGGGAAGCCAGTGAAAACTCTTAATCTGTTTGAACTCAAAGATGTCCTACATTCCAAGCTCTACAGTATTTGAGATTCTTCTTTGGCATTGCAGAGGGCCAGTCCTACAATTAGCTGCCACATTCATACTGCTCTGCTAGCCAGCAGGGGGATGGATGGGTTGGGTCAGTTGTTGACCTTCTCCACAGAATACAGATACACACGGAGAAGCCATGTGAACATACAGCAGCTCAGGAAGGGGCACCTTTCTTTCCTTTGTATGATACAGACTAGAAATGATGTTTTCTTTTTCGTGACCTGGTGGCCTGTGCGGGAGTTGTCTGTTTTAGAGAGTTTTGGTTAGACTCTGCGCTGGGCTCGGGGGGCTGTTTACAGCAAGCTGCTTGCAGGCAGGACCCTGGCATGACACTAGGATCTTGTATCCTATGGAAAGCCTGGACCCCATCACGTATTTCTGTCAGTGTCTGACACATCTGGCTGACCTGGCTGGTGAGGGCAGCCACGCTCTGGCTGACGGCATGCATGCTATCTGCCATGTCCCTGTGAACGGCCAGCAGCTCCTGGCAGAAGTGCCTGAACAGGTCTGCTTGCTGCGCATGGGAATGGAGAAGCTGGCGGTCGAGGCTGGAGAGGGGCGGGCTCCTTGTGCGGGGGTGCGGGGGTCTGCAGGCCGAGGAGGCGCGCGGGGATGGACAGTGCAGTTCCTGCCTTTGGCCGGCAGCTTCCGAGGGCTCTGATGAGGAAGGAGTGCGAAGGAAGGAGGGCCTGGAGAACGGACTGACACCTGCACCAGCCCTCTGCAGCGAGGCGAAGTGGAGTTCCTGAGAAGTGCCTGGCATCTCTTCATCTTCATCAGCTTAAACAGAAGAGGAAGTATGAATTATTAATATGAAATCTCTCTCAATACTGGCTTCTGTTTCAGGATATCTCAAAGAACATGGGAACAAGGTTTTCTCCTCACCCCAGTCTGCCAGTTCAGACAAGCCTGGAGCTTCTGATGAGTAACTCAACATGCAAGTGCTGCAATGTTAGCATCTGGGTGACAAGCTTAGCCACAAGAAACCCGAGAGTGGGTGAACCCAAGCTATTGTGGTATTCTGAACAGAGCACTGTTCGTTACTAGAATATGAATCCGTTTCAGACAGTAGCAATGACTCCTCTTCCCCAAATCCTTAGGTAGCTAGCACAAATATTCTCGAGGGACACAGACTTCTCATGCAAAAGTCCCGCTCCCCCATTATTTCTTACATCCTCTGCACTGAGAAGAACACAGATGTTGTATTTGCTGCTCTCAAAATGTGTTCTGCAAAGCCACTGCGTGGCTTGGCATCACAAAGACAACCAGGCAGTCAGACAGCAGCAACAGAACCCTATGTTAATCAGGCAAATACATCTGATGCAAAATCCAAACCAAAGCAAAATGCCATGGGAAAAGTCTCATTAGTTTGATAAATATCTAGTAATGTGCCAGTTCACAGATACAGGCGTGTGAAGAGTAAGAAGAGACAAGGTTTCACCTGGTGCAGCTGCCCACTATTTCCTTGAATAACCTGTACTCTTTTTACCTCTGAAATAGTGCAACTGGCTTCCAAGGTAGATGCAAAGAATGACCACGTCCCACCTTGTCAGTTCTGGAAGACTGTGTCCTTGCTTTCCCACTAACAACTTCAGATATGAGATCAGACATAGCATGGTAGGACAGTGCCACCCATGAGGTGTTAGTTGACTCACTTCCCAAGAAATTATCACCTCCTTCTCTCCTTTGTACCCCCAAAACCTCACAAACAAGAAGCCTTCCCTCCACAAAAGAAAACTGTGTGTACAAAACTATGGAAAGAGCCTGCACAAAGCAGCTTGTGGTTTAGCACTCGAAGGTGTCTAAAAATTGTGGTGTAAGAAGATGAACTTCAAAAGCAGGGCCAGCAGTTTCTTTAAAACTAGTGAAGAAGGAGTCATTATTGTCTACCTTTTTCACAGTGTTCATGCTGATCCTTCAGACCACTACTGAGAAATCATTAGTGGCCCAACTTCAGCAATGAACACCAGCGATCACTGAGACTTCCAAAGCTCTTTTGGAAATGATCCATTGGTGACAGGCAGATGCCCCTTAGTTTGGTAGCATAGCTGTTTTATCAGGGTGAAGATCTCCTAATCCTTTACAGGCACTTTTTCCACAGTCTGGAGGCAGTCATACTTCAACTACAGATGCTCCCTCACTTGTAGGATTAATTCATACTTATAATCCATTATCTACCTTCAGACGACAGTATGGAAAAGAACTAGATAAACAGATAAAGATGATATTAACTTGGAAACAATCCATCTCAAAGCTCCACAACCACCAGAGCAGAAACCAACTACAGCAGAAGGACCTGTCTTGACAGGCAAGGCAGCCATCTCACACAACAACACACAATGCTCTTCTGGTGTCAAAGTGAGATATGCAAGCATAAGACAAAGAGGTGTTAAGGCAGTGATACTTACAGCTCGTTGATGGGCTGTCAACCACGTGCAGATCCGCTCTCGGGCAGCCGTGCCTGCGGTGTGAGGAATGCAGCGCCGACTCGATGGCTCTCTCGCGGGCGGTCAGGACGATGGCCGAGGGCCGCCCCGCGCTGCTGGGGCCTGAGAGGGACCTCTGCATGAATGCCAGTTTGTCCTTGGTCCTTCTCTTCATGTCATCCCATCTGTGTTTAACGTCTTTTACGGACCTGGGGACCTGGCTGACCGAGGTGATCTGCCTGGCTATGCCTTCCCAGATCTTGTCCCTGTCAGCATGGGACAGACGCATTGTCTCCCTCCTGAACAGCATGGCTTCATTTCGGGTCACCTCAGTGACCAAAATGTCCAGTTCTTCTTTGGAAAACTTGGGCTTCCTCTTTCGTTCAGCCATGTTCCTTGGGTTGAACATCCCGCAAAGCATAATTGGGTAAAAGGAAATCAGCACAAAGCAACCTCCTGCATCCAACCACTTGGCCAGTGCAGTACTGGGCAGAGGAGTTTGGTGGGATCCAGATCCCCCGACCCACAACAACCTCTCACCAGGAAAAGGAAGCTGTTTTGTTTTTAGAAGGAATTTTCAAGCTTAAGGAAAAAAAAATACCAAGCAACACTAGTGTGAAGGAGCCTTCTCAGCTTTAAAGTTAAAATTAAATTTTACACATCATCTTATGCCCTGACTTAGATATGAGATTTTCAGTTCAGCCTCACATCACTTGCCACAGTTTGTGCACAGAAAAAACGTGAGAACTCGCAATCACAGCAGTGAATTAGCTTCTAATGTGACACTAATGTGCTCAAAACTTTGAGGAAATTTAGAGGCCTGAAACATATCTTATTGTTCTACCTTACTGTTCTACCTGGCACAACATGCAACAGAAACTTTTACACCACCCTTTCTGTTACAAATTGCAGGATCTCATGAAAAGGCTACATCAAATTGGGTTCATTTTAGCATAGGTAGGTTTTGACTAGATGGTGGGCAATTTCTGCACCTCACTTTCCCTACGGAATGATCTCTTTTTTCAACATTGGAGTACTCTACATCCAGAATTTGCCTGCTTCACAGCAAGCTCTTGCCTCACCCAGAAATGGCTGCTATTTCCCATTGTTCTCAAAAGGAATGAGGCCACCCACTTGCTTTTCCTGGCTGGGCTTTCTGTCACAGCCACCGACATGAGCCTGCACCCAGTTTCTGGTGCTTCAAATGAACAACTTGTAGCCTCAGCCCATTGAGAAAAAGAGGCACCCATCCTGAGAACAAGCAGTTTAGTCCAAAGGGTGTGTGTGTTAATTTCTCCAGCCAGTCAAAGAAAACTATAAAAATAAACAAAACATTAGTCCTAACAATGCTTTGTTATTGGGAAAAAAAAAGAAAGCAGCAGATCTATTCAATCAGGAAGGAGAAAACAGATTGTCTGAACTTACAGAAAGGTGCTGACCTATGTCATTCTAGTTCCTTCCTAGTGCCATTAACACTGTTGTTTAATCAATCTCACTGACACTGCTGCCTGCCATCAGGGCAAGTGTAAGTTTGGTTAAAACAGGAAAACCAGTAGGAGAAGCTGCTCAAATCCAGGCCACAGCAGGGAGGGCTGGACCTAAGTGCACAAATGCATTTCAGGGGAACAAACATAAATGAATGCTTGAAATACTGCCTTGGTGGAGCTTCATTTATAGAGAGAAAAAAGGAGCATTTAGAAAAGATGGTAATGAAACGATGGAGAGCCAGCAAAGCACCTGTCACTCTGAATCCAGAAAACTCCAACAAAAAAACTCATCAAACTTAAAAGGAAAAAGGAGTTCTTCCAAGCTGAACATGAGAAGAAGGGAAAAGCCTACACAAAACATTGAGCAAGGGAACATTTACGGTTTGACTTTTATCACATTTAGCAAAACGGGGCTTGGTGTATCTCCTCAGGTATGCATGACTGCACAGCATCATCAGTGCCTCCATGAGGGGGCAACAAACCTCCGCTGACAAGCTGCTCTGGTGAAAAACAGTAACAGTATTCTTCGAAGTGCTCTGGATGGGGGTAGAAGCCACAGGGTCACAAAATCTGGTACCTCCTATTCTCAGCTGAACTCACAGCTGCTGTCACCAGCAAAGCCGCACTGATGGGGAATTAGAGCCCTGCTTGCTCTTCCCAGACAGGATATCCCATCAAGTGCACGTAGGACAGCTTATGGTAGGTCTGGATATTCAGATTTCAATGTTTCCACTCACACACTCCAGCACGACTTGGGTCAAAACAATCTAACTTACATATTCCAATGGCAAACTTGCCACACATTGAGTAATGAGCTCCAGCCAGTTTTAATCACAAATTCAATTAATGTTTGGTTCCTAGCAGGCACATCAACCTCCCCCTTATAAAAATGCAGACAGTGTCACTAGCAGAGGGATCTTTTTCTCCTCTAGCATGCCTTATGTCCCCAGAGGCAGCCACTGATATTTACAACCACCTCTCTGGTGATGCCATGAGGGTTTTAGCAAGCTCCAGAGCAGCCCCAGCTGTGAGGTTGTGAATTCACACCTCAGCCCAGGTCAATTTGAAAGTGTAAGACACATTGAACAGTGGGCACTTAATGATTACCTCACAAAAGTATCAATCAATTCCACTTTTCTTGGCCTCTAAGAAACAAGCATGTAATTTTTCCCAGGGCTTTCCAGTTGTTTTTGGATTGGCTTTTTCTTTACAAGGATCACACTCCCACAGTAATTTAGGATCCCTCCACTTTGCATAAATTTAACTCTGTAATAGATAAGAACATGTGCTCCACTTGCTGCAAGGTAGCAAAAATCAGTTTATGATATTCAACACAGTAACATTTATAGGCTGGTGGCTTTTACTCACCCTGAACCCAAGGGCATTCACAGTAACCCTTTCTGGTTTTTAAATGCTTAGATTTAAAAGGTCCTGTAAAGTTGAAACAGCAGCTCTGTACTTAAAAGATCTACTAGACAAAGTTAGTCCTGCTTTAAGCAGGCTATTGGAACAGTAGACCAGATCTCCCTTCCAAGCTCTATTATTGTATGAAAATCAAATCAGAGTTGCCTCCATGATAAGGAGATACACGAAGATTTACAGGACGGTCTGGCTCCTCATGATCTCTGTTACTATGTTTGGAGGGGAAAGGGGAAAGGAAGGAAGGCAAAGGAGAAAGCAGTGATAAACTCTTGCTTCAGCCTTTTCACATTCGCTAAGGCAAAGGATGAATTTATTCTGTGTCAAAAGCCTAAGAATTCAGGTACTCACATGTAAGAAGGGCTACAGACTTGCTCAAAATATCCTGGAAACCCCCCAAACTACACTTCAATAGTTCAGTTAGGCACCACTAGTTTCTATCCTACATCTCATTCTGGGCCAAGTGATACATACACAGAAGGATGGACTTTCCTGGACTTTCTGAATTACTTTTGGGTTTTTGTCAGATCCATTATTTTTAGAGGACACCAACAACTGAATAAGAGAATTTCCTCAAAAGCTACCAGGAAAATGAATGGTCCTCCTTAACCCTTTAGGAGCCCCAAGAACTGCCATTAGCAGCAATTTATGGTTTGTGTCCAAGAAAGCATTAATTTTGCTTGCTGCAATCCATGGTAATTAGCTCCCAGAAAAATAAAAACAGAGGAAGATGTTTGCATATGTTGAAGTCATAGAGTTTCATGAAGTACTGCAAACAGCAGGGCTTAACTCTGGACAGAGATGAAGGGTGCATTAGCCGTGTGCCAGCAGCCAGCTTAGGAGAACACACTCCCAGCACCAGGATTTTGCCTTGACTGACAAACTGATGAGGGAAAGGGCAAGAGGATGTCACCACTGCCATGCCATCTGCTGCACTTCTTACTCCTTCCTCCCTGTCATCCACTGCCTTGGAGAAACAGGCACTTGAAATTAAACCAGCAAGTGCTGCAGTGTATGTACTGTCCTCAGGCAACAAGAAAATGGACTCAGGTGTGGTATTCAAACAACAAAAACAATAGCCAGATCTACAAGAAGAGTGAGGAGTCAGCCCAAGCTGCCCTCCCCATGCCATACCCACCTACCCAGAAGGTGAGTAGATCTGCTTTGCAAAGCACTTCATCTGAGTGATAGCAAAGAGCACCATCTGAAAGACAAAAAGAGCGCTGTCTACAGCGTCCTGGAAGTCAAGTGTGGTTTCTGTATGTGATCTCAGTGTCAGGTGATGTTCTAGCACAGAAGATTGACCACACCTTAGTCAAAAAGGTGCTAACAAACAATATCATGGCTTTTTGAGGACTTCTGCTGCCACTTGAACTGTCATTCAGACCCTACATAATACTACTGGTTATAAGAACTTTTCAAGAGTAAAATCAGAAAGACTGGTATAGCCTGCAGAGACCCTTTGATACATCCTTCCCATGAGGGGCCACAAATATCCCCTTTCCACAAAGCCATAACCTCCATGCCTTTCAAGGCTGTTAACAATCGTCCAGACCACACTCATACTGAGACTGAACCATGGCAAATAGAAGTTTAGGCAACAATATTCTGCTCTTTGGTGTTACAACCATGAGTAGTGCCCATTTAAATCCAGACATCAAGCAGTTCACAGCAGTAGGAAGAAGAGCTCATCATAGAATTTTTGCTTTCCAAGACTGTGTTTTTTGCCCCAGCTTCACTATCATGCAGATCACAAACATCTAGATCTATGTAGATTTGTGAACTTTGCATTCTTTACTTTTAGATACGTCTGCCTAACTATCTCTTCATTATACCACTGCTTCTTTTTGAAGTGATGACTCCAGCCTCAGCCCTGGTCTAATATTTTATCTCATCAAGCAGTGAAGAACTGTAACAGCTGGAATCCTTACAGAAAAATGATAACCTTTACTGAACTTCATGAACATAGATGTCAGAACAGCTGCTATCCATGTGAAGACTGAAATGGCCAAATGTGGTGCAACCAGATATGACCAGTTAGGTCAATCTTGCATTTACCTGTACTTCATGCTTTTTATTCCCTTAATGAGGGACAACCGAAAATCTTAGACATCGAGGCCAACAAACCATGCTGCTTCACTCTTGTAGGTAATGCCTTCTTGATATTAACTGCTTCCAAAGTTCCTAGTGGAAGCAGGACTGGTCTGACGGGCCTCACCGTGCAGCAAAGCCCAGTTCTGGTGACCTGCCACACGCCTCAGTGAGTTATTTTGCAGATCCGTGCCAGCCCTCCAAACCCTGCCCCGCGGTCACAGCCGCAGCTCCGGGGCAGAGCCAGCCGCGCTGCCGGCCCTCTGCCGAGGCGCGGGGCCAGCAGAGGGAGCGCAAGCACAGCCCAGCCTTCAGCCGCCGCCTCCTCCTCCTCCTCGCACAGGGCACACACAGCCAGCACGCACAGCTGGCTCAAACGAAGCCCAGGTAGAAAGGGAAAAAAAAGCACCTCTTCTAGTATCTGTGAAATGAGTAGGGACAAAAAAAGCCCCAAATAGAATCAAATGTTACCTCGTGGGTAACGCAAAGCGTTTTGCAAATACTTGAACATAACATAAAAAAAAAAGAGTAAAAAATGGAGTGAGACCTGTCAGCGCTTGCGAGAGTGGATAAATAGGATCACCTTTAACATTTATCCTCATTCCAGAAAACAGCAATCCTCCATATACACATCCTTGGTGTTCTTTAGACCCTTTCTTTGAAACTGATGTTAAAGACACTACAATAAATACTGAAAGAGTACAAGCACACCATTTGCAAAACAGGCAGTGACATTTTGGTTTGGTTTTCCAACACGCAAAATAATAAGGCGTATTTGATGGCTTCTCTCTGGAAGACAGAGTCCCAAAAGGGAAGGCAGAAGAGAACTGGACTCACCTCATCCAGTTTGCTTTGGTTTCATCTGTCCCATCAATGGATTTGTAGCGGTTGTTCTTATCAACGATCTGAGGAACAAGAGAATGGATGCAGCACGTCAATCAGCAGATCCAGGAAGGAAAGGTCTATGAATCTCAAATCACTGCTTCAGTTGTAGCCTTAAATCATGGTGCAAAAGTACATGCTGTGAATCTCAGCTCTGCTGGTATTAGAGGCTGCCGACCTGGATGCGTGTAGAGGCTACTCTGAATTGACTGAGAGGCATTTATGCTATGTACAAATATCCGTAACAGAACTATAGATGCAGCTGACAAAATCATTAACAATCCTGAGATATAAAAGATTAAATTCCCTTTTGGGACAGGGCTGAGACACACATTTATTTTACAGACAGAAAAGTGTGAGGAGCATTTCATATCAGCAGCTCTTAATTTTTTCCCTCATAATAACTCAGGTCTCATATTACAATTCTCATAATAACTAGCATATGTTGATCTAGTGATCTCTCCATCTCATATGCTAACCAAGTTGTGTAGTACAAGGGGAGAAAAGTTTTGGTGCAGAAATCTGCATGTAGATCAGTTCTTGATGGACTGGATCTTTTTTCTGGCCTCTTGCCCACCTCCTCTGCTCAGGCAGGCTGGGAGGGAGTGCTAGAGGCCCATGGGAGAGTTCTGCAATCTCTAGATCATCTATCTATACCCTTAAGCTGACAGTATTTATGGTAGGTCAATGCTGACATAGTGCCCACGTGGCCAGTGGAAAATCTTCAGAGAAGGGGAAAGATGACTAAGGTTTGGCTCCACAAGTCTGTGACTCCCCCAGCTCTGAGCTGCACTGCTGAGGTATCACTTAGTTGGGGAAACTTGTCACTCACCAGCCATGAGAAGAATCCTGCAGACCTGTCCTGGCTAGAGATCTGCCCCTCATATGGCCCAAAGATGTGACCTTTGGGGATCACCTCGTTCATACAGCGCACGTCGTTCTCCCCACTGGGCTCTTTAACCACCTCCATTCCAGGTGGGATGGTCAGTGCTGCCCGGTCAGGAATGCCAACGGGCACTGGGGTGTCAGACACAAACACTGGAGGGCCATGGTTTGGACATTCATCCACAAAGTACTCCTGGCAGGACTCACAGACTGCAGATGTGAAGGAAACAGGGGTTAGGTAGGGCAGACATGATGCGCATGATGCACAGGCTCACGCAGCACGCCAGATGCACAGCACTCAGGACAGCTCCCTGTCCTCTCCCTGGCTCAGCTAAGCCCCTTCCCCACACTACAGCCTGCACACACACAGATGCTTCACTGGCTGCTCCCTTGTTCTGCCACACCTCTCAACAAGGGCTCTGTCCCAACCCACACCTGCCCCACCTGCCCTTTCCCCTGCACCTGCGTGAGCCCTGGTGCCCTGCATGTATTTGCCACTGATGGCCGAACACAAGCGGAAAGGCCCCGTCACTGCCTGCAGAGACAGAGGCTGAGGGCTCCCTGCACATCCCTGGTTAGCAACAAGTCATCCAGCCAAAAGGTTTGATTCCCCACACACCAGAGGGGAGCTAAAACAAGCATCCTTGAAAACAAATACCCTCATCATATAGACTTCATTCTGTGCTTGGGAGAGAGCATCCCAAGGTACCTGTCCTGTGTCCAGACAGAGACACAGGTCTACCAGCTGATAATCTGTAGGTATGTCAACATAAATTGCAGTTTTCTTTCCAGAATATGAAGGAAAGAACTGTCATCTGCCCAATGCTCCTTTTGCTGTTTCTGAATTCAAGGGGAGAGAGCATCCCAACTCTCAGGGTTTTCCAATGTGCGTTTTAATGTCCCCAGCTTGCTCTCATCCTACCCCTTACTTCTGCCTAGCCCCTTCATGGACAAGCTGCTTTTATGCAATAATTTCCTTACCAACCATGCCAATCTTTTCAGGTTAGAATGCAAATTTGTCCCTGGATTTTTTTTCCCCTGCTTCCTGACCCAAACAGACAAGAAAGACCAAAGTCTACACAAGCAGCAGTGGTGCTTTTCCCTCACTCACAAGACACTTACACCAGAAATCCACTTGCTGAAAGCTCTTGGTCATGATTACATCTCGTTTCCCTTTCAGTTTCTTGGGTTCCATTTCCATGGACTGCGGGTCAGGCCTTCCAGAGCTGAGGAGGGAACAGGGAATAAGGATGATGTTAACCTAGCAAGATGCTGGACTACACACAGAAAGAAGCTGAAGCAATGGGGCCTGACCAACTCCTTCAGTGCCACAACTATAGCAGAGAAATAACTAAACTTGCCAACCAAAACCTGGCATATTAGGTCCTTAAGGCTAAAGTTCACAGCAGAGAATGGCTTCAGCTAGATTAGGTGCACAGCACATGAGTAGGTGACCATCCCTGTCAAACACCCCAAGGCAGACCTCACAAGGAAGAGCTTTAATAACTTCAAGCAGCTCAAGTATATTCCTCAAAACCACCTTTAAGGGAGAGAAGGGGTTAGAGTACATCAGACCAAAGCTGGGCCACATACCAAGGCTGTCCATACTCCTGGTCCCGGTGTGGAGAGCAGGCCTCTGTTTTTATCGTCACCATCTCCCCTAAGGAAGCCTGGGTCTGGATCAAACAGTCCTTCAAGTTCTCACTCATGTTCTGAAAAAGAATGAAGGAAGGAAGTAGAAGTATGAGTAGCCGAGGAATGATAACCTTGCTCCCCCAGGAACCACAGCCTTCTCCCCTCACTGGGATTCTGGCACCGAGAGTCGCCATCACACACCAGAGAACTCACACGTGCATGGGGAAACCTCTCCCTGCACTGGGGAGGGAAGAGCAGTTCAGCTGCAGGTCAGGTGAAGAGCGTGAGACACCACAGAGCAACCTGAGGCATGGAGAATCTGAAGTATGCTCTACAGAGCCCATTAAAAACACAGACGGGATTTCCAACTGCACATGGAATTTAAGAGTGATGGGTGTGATATGCTATGGGTACATGGAGCACCACTACCTCAGAGCAGGTCTTTGGGGACAGAAGGACAAGAGAGAGGAATGCAGATGGGGCACTGAACCAGGATCTGCCTCCAAACCTGACATATGCCAGCCCCTCTCTGGGAACAGAGTACAGTGTACTACACCCCTGCAGACAGAGCTTTCAGTGTGCTCTGGACACCTCTGACAAACAGGTAAGCGCCTACAGCACCCTTTGGGACTCCACCAAGATTGCACAAATCATGCTCGTGATCTTCCTTTGCAGCAGCCAGAGCTGAGCCACCACCACCCTTCTGGCACGCAAGGCTGCTGTAGTGAAAATGCCTCTCTCCCTGCTCAAGAGCCAGGAGGCACTTCACAGAATCACAGAATCATCAATCACTTAATGATTTTTAAGGACAGCAAGCTTCAAAACAATAACTCTTCCCTCCTCCTCCCATCACGGGGTGGTGCTGAAGAGAAAATATAGATATGTCAAGAGATAATAATTTGGAATGGATTTAATTTAGATTTTTGGAAGGGCCACTAAGCATAAGAGCATCCCAGCTTGAGAAAAGGAATAATTTAGAGTGCTGCTTATCTCTTCATTTGCATCCATCTTAAGACTTCCTCTATGGCAAACAAATTGTCTGCTCTCAGGTACCACATCAGACAAGAGATTTCACAGCTGCTCCCCTCAAATCCCCTACGATGGCCCCTTCCACGTCCACTGGCCAAAGACATGCTCTGTTATGCTGCATACCTGCAGTGCTGACAGAGGGGCCACTGCAGCTCATCAGACCACTTCTGGCAGGGAAACTGGTAGAAGAGCCCATCCCCATCATAACTTGGCTTAGGGCATGTCTAAAATCATGTTCTAATGTCACAAACCTCTGAAGACAGGAACTTTCTTACTCCACACATGCCTGTATGGGCCTGAACACCATGGAAGTCTGATCTGCATTTCTGCCCTATTTACCACAAGAAGGAATGCCATTCCCAACCTCTCTGGCTCCTCTTTGTGCCAGAGGACAAATGATTCGTTTTTCCACCCGAACTTCTCACATGCCAATGTGCAGCCTGAAAGATGTTTATCAAGCCTTTATCAAGGAGTGTTACTTAATACTCATACAGTGGTCTGAAAGCAAAGCCTCAGCACAAGTACTACTAGACACATGCAAACACATGCACTTTTAAGCCTTTACAGGATGTCCAAAACAAGACACTTTTTCCTTCAGAATTACCACAACCATTCAGAAGGAAAGTGATAGTAATGCCAAAGAAGGGCTCATTATTTTGGCAGGCTGAGTCCCTTGTCTGCGCTCTCTGGAGCAAGAGGAAAGCTCTGCAGTCCTGTACCCATGCACCAGCCAGTGCTGCAATCAGGGCCTACCTGGCCTTCTCAGAGAAGAAGTCTTCTCTGCAAAGTCTGCAGTAAAGCAGCTGAAGAGGAAGAAAGCTTGGGGATGGGAAAATGTTAAAAGATAAGATGAGATAGGTGCTGCCCCACAGCTGGTTAGCTGTGAGTCCAGCATTGTCACAGGAAAGGTGGGTGCTGGCTGTGAGGCAGGTCTCAGTCAGAACAACCACCTGTTTTAGAAGCCTAGCAGACAGGACATCCGGAGTTAAAACACCCATATCTCCCAATCATTCAGTAGGAAGAGATGCATACATTTGTTTCTGAAGATAAAATGACTTCTCCTTTCTCACTCTCGCCCTATGGAGTCTGTTACAGAGTTAGAGAAACCCTGTGTGACACACTCTGACCTCCTGCCAAGGAAGGTCATTGTGCTTCCTTCAGTTCTGGTTAAACTACTGCATAGCTCCAAACACGGGGAAGAAAGGAAGAAGAAAGAAACACAGCATTTACTTTACACATGAAGCTTCATGTTTTACTGTCTGTATAGCACATTATGCAGCCCTCCCCTCTCCTGGTCCTCCCTGAACTCCCTCCAACTTATCAGCAACATTCCTGTGCAGCACACTGGCAGGAGCAGCACCTTGCTCTGAGATAACGCCCTCCCTGCCCCTGCTCAGGATTGCCGTGTTTGTGTCCAAGTGCTGCATTTACTTTCTGGTCACCGTGCCCACCTGGGGTTCTGTTTCCAGTGAGCACCGTGCAGGAGCAAGGGCTCCTGCAGCAGCTCCCAGGCCACCACACATCCTGCCAGCCTTCCCACCTGCTCTGAGAGTAGGTGACTGCTTTAAGAGTGTCACACAACTCCTTGTTGTCTCACCCAGCGCACACATAACCCCAAGTTCTCCACTAATCACCTCTTTTCATTACTTGCTCAGATTTTATGTTACCCACAAAGGTAATCTAAATTAATTTTGTGCTTTTTTTCCCAGGACACCAACAATCTTATAATCAAGAGAATCAATTAGGCTGGAAATGACCTTTAAAATCATGAAGTCCAATCATGAACTTATCATTGCCAAGTCCACCACTAAACCATGTCCCTAAGTGCCATAGCTACATGCCTTAATACCTCCCAGGGTTGGAGACTCAATTACTTCCCTGGGCAATTTGTTCTAATGCTTGATAACTCTTTTGTAATATCCAATCTAAACTTAATCTGGTGCAACTGAAGGCATTTCCTCTCTCATCCTACCACTTGTTAACAGGGAGAAGAGACTTGATTTCTGCCTCTTGATTAGCATTGAGCCAAAAAACCAAAAATTCCCAGCTGAGACTACTACACTACCAGCAATGGGGCTCTATTTGTTGGCACACTGTGACCCTTTATGTAGTCAGGTTTCCTTTTATGTATTGAACCATAGAATGGCTCGGGTTGGAAGGGATCTTAAAGATCATCTAGTTCCAATCCCACTGCAGAGACAGCTTCCACCAGACCAAGCTGCTCAAAGTATCATCCAATGTGGCCTTGAATATTTCCAGGGATGGGGCAGCCACAGCTTCTCTGTGTTCCAGTGCCACATCACCCTCACATGAAAGAAATTTTTTCTAATATCTAACCTAAATCTACCATCTTTCAGTTTAAAGCCATTCCCCCTTGTCCTATTGCCACAGGCTCAGATAAAAAGTCTGCCCTCAGCTCTCTTAAAAGCTCTCTTCAAGTACCGAAAGGCAGCAACCAGGTCTCCCTGGAGCCTTCTCTTCTCCAGGCTGAATAATCCCAAGTCCCAACCTGTCCTCACAGGAGAGGTGCTCTAGTCCTCTGATCATCTCCACGTCTTCATGGCCCTGCCTCCTCTGGATTCACTCCAACAGTGCATGTGTGACACACTGAATCATCCCACCTATTTATTTCCACGACTTGTTGCAAACTTCAGTGCATTAAACATGCTAGATTTACCAACAGTTTTACCCTTATCAAGTAAAACTATAGCAACACCAGAAAATCATACTGTGTTAGAAAAGAATTATTTAAAAAAACCCTTTACAGACTGTTACTATTAATACCCCCTTAAATCACAACCAATCTGATTCATATCAGTTATTATGTTATTATACTGGAAGTGAACATCAGACTGTGGGTAGCTTAGTTTAATTTGCCCAGCTGAATTTGAAATTGGCCTACTCGCTTATGAGTAACACTATTTTTTTTAAGTCTAACTCATTATGCATGCTTTTTTTTTTTTTTAATTATTTTTAAATTAGCATTTATGGCCCAGAGAGCACTGTGCAGCCAGGCCTTTTAAAATCCCTGGACACAAGTAAGCCAGAATAGCAAGCTTTAAAATGTACCACTGTAGTAGCTGCTATTTGCTAATTTCCCAAGCTACTGCTACAACAGAGAGCACTACACTGCTGCTGTAACTGGTACCACCTTCTAGCTTTTCTTCTAGGAAAGAAACATATGACATTTCTCCAGTTCCAGACCTTAGCAGATGACTGCTTTTTAGGACTCTTCTAGCTTCTGATGTATTCAAAGTGGTATTTAATTTTCTGTAATTTCACTGCTCATTAGTTTCTCTTTCTTGCCATTTCTCTCCCCCCTTTAGCTTTCTACAGCTACAAGCATCTAGTTCACATTCTGCAGTTTTCACTCCCTCCACTTCATTGTTTTGGGGATTTCTTGGCAGTTTTTATAATTGTGTTTGTTCTAGCACTTAAATACGAAGAGCCTCTGAAGATTTCAAATTATGTGGGGAAGCACCATGTAAATATAAGCACAGCAGGCTCCTTGGTTACTGCTGAGGGCATTCCCAGGGGGTATTTGACCTCACCTGTGCACGTCCCTGTGCCCACCAGGACATTTAGACCTCCCAAAGTTCAGCAGGCACACAACCCACCGCAACATCCCGGCAGCATGTCAGAGAGGCCAGTCCCTTGGGATGCTGTGAGGCCCAGGTGCTGTTTGCACACAACATCAAGTGCTTTGGACAGCAAAGGCAGCTGTGCACAGTGGTCCTCAACAAACCCATGACACCAGTGTGACTGCTACAAATCCCAAGAGGCATCCTTGGATCATCCCTGCGTTCACAGGCAGTGCTACATAACCCCTCCTGTTTTCCTTACAAAGTAGGCAAGGACCTGTCACGTTTCTGCATGACACACATTAAGATCTACAGTGGCTTTGCCATATTGCTCAAAATCAGGGAAGTAGAAAACACAGGAACATCTAAGCTGTTAATCTCCAGTGCAGGAAAAATCCTCCAAATGGGGTTAAGCATGAACAAACCTGTGAATTCCTGTCCTCAAGTATGCTGCCTTTATGACTGCCCCTCTTGTAGTTATTAGTTAACAGTCACAGGCTCTTATCTGCATGGATCAGCCTCCAAAACAGAGCTTAAATTTTACATTTTACTGGCAGATTTCCCAGACTGGGACATTCTTTCATGTGAAACAGCCATATAGGAATCCATCCCATCCTCAGCACACAACTCCTTCACTCAGCTTCTCACTGCTGGCCTTCTGGAGGTCATCCCCTCTTCTAAGGCAGATCTTGCATAGCTTGTACCACATTTTAAAGTGCAGGCCCATGGAAAGATGGACATGAGTTCGTACACTTTTTCTACAGTTGCATATTATTACCAGAAATAGTAATCCAGAACAGTCAGCTACTGACAAGCTGAGAACAGGGAATAAAGCACAGCATTCAAGGCTCTGAGCTGCCCCCATACAGCCATGGAAGACCCAGGCTGACCGTTCTCCCTGAAGCAAATGCCCTCCCCAAGGTCCTTGGTCATGCCAACCACTTCAGGTCACTTTATGAAGTACCAGCTGGCTATGCAGCTCATGCTTACAGCCACAGCAAACCCTGAAAGATCAAAGATCCCACAAAGTAAGAGGGAGAACCAGTTTGCTCAGGAGGACCACTTTACACAGACAGATATAAGCCAATGCTCCACTGGGAAAATCGGTTTTGCCTAGACAGTTGCCACAGCACTTTGCCCACAAAAGTACAACATTTTTGTGGGTGAGGCTGTCCTCCAGCCGTGGATGCAGCAGAGTAGTGTCCTGGCACAACAAAGGCTGGTGGTGGCAGGGCAAGACCCCATGACCTGCCTCCCAGCCCGCTGCAAGGCCAGGGCCCTTCTCTGATGGCCACACAGCAAAGCTGAATGCAGCCAGCACACCTGGCAACAAGCTGAAGCAGTCACAAATTCAAACTTCATTAGTGAAAATTACAGGTCATGCATGATGTAGGATTTGAGTAGCCATGGGCTGTGTGACCAGGACTTGTTTAACTCGTTGTCAATTACCCCACTAGACTCAAGAGCCATAAATTCACCAGAAGTATGTAATATTTTGAGTTTCAAATTCTGAAAACACCGAAGAAGGTCAGGACTACAAGAAAGATACCTGGAAACACCACTAGTTTTTCTGCAGCTTTCTGATGAAGCTTGGAGAGCAAGCTTCAAAACCACAATACTTAAGCCTGTTTTACAGCAGGGAGGGCTGAGAGTTTCCAGTGGTGTTAGTTTGCCCAAGACCAGCAACTGACATGACTAACAGGATACAGTGCCACAACATCAAATTTTCACTGCAGACAAGTTAGGAACAGGGAAATTCCAGTTTTTCAACCTGGAACTCCTCCTGTAATTTCAAGTGGATGCGAGATGAATTCAGTCACTCTTACATGGTTCACTGGCAAAACATGATACCAAACCCCTCCACGATCTGCTTCATGACAGACGCGTTTCAGAGGGGGAAGAAGACAGAAAACCTCTGAAATAGCCCCTGAACTAGTCTTAAGTTGTTCATGATGGCTTCGAGTGAAGATAGAACATACTGATACTTTACAAGATTTGTCACAAAATTCTGCATTGTGGTCTCAGAGCATTTGCCCTTTGTTGATCTCGGAGTAGGAAAAGGATCCATGTGCTGCTCCATGCACTGTCACGGATCAGCACAGCCTATGCAAAGCAGGTATCACTCAATTCAACTTCTCCATGTTAAGTATGAGTAAGGACTCAAACAAACAGGATGCTGACAATGTAAAGCTCCCATGCTGCCTAAAAGCCTCTGAAACAGTGCACTGTGCCACAGAACCAAGGCAGGTACTTACTGCAGATGAAAGAACACATAAGTGACTCTCATTTTTAAAATACATGGAAACTTCTCATTTTTCCAGTACTTAGCTCCCCACATTTATCTCACAGTTCAAGGGTAAAAATGAGAATTAGGACAATCTGACTGACACCCTGTACATCCCACTCCTTTCCTTTTAGGCTACAAAAAATACAAAACCTCCATCTGAGACTAGCAAGAGGAAGAGAAGCCAGCATTTTCATGAGTTCATCTCAGTTGTTAATCCCCATCACAGACAAGTCATATGTGATTCTTTTTAGTTCTGGACACCAGGCAGCAGGTCTTTCAAAGGGCCCTGGAATCTGATGGGAAAGGCTGAAATACCCAGCATGCTAGGACACTGCTTTGAGCAGCTGGAAAGAATTGCTTCCCAGGTTAATGGCTGTAATAAACCTCACCATCTTTGGTCAGAACTGCCAGTTGCATTTCTCTGCCTTTAGCTTCAACATAAATATATACCTACATTTATAAAGTTAAAACAAACACACACAAAACCCTAGTACTAAAACGAGATGTTATTTCACCATTTTTCTCCCTAAGGACAGAGTAAGAGTACAACTAAGTGGCAGCTGTAAGCCTTCTTCCTTAAGGCACTACTGAGAGGTGTTTGGATAGCAATAGTGATAAGCACTGAATAAAACCACATACACAGCAGAGCCCTGGATATGTACCCATGCAGTATCTTCTCAGCTTTCCAACAGTTTGCATGATTGTTCTGTGTAACTCTTCCAATTTTCTCTGTATTACTTCAAGATGCTGGCACTAGAAAGCCACACTGATGTAAGACTGAGTCTGAAGTAAATATAAGGTTTACAGACACAGAATTACCTCCTCACCCTGATTCGTTACCACCCTGTTTGTGTCCAAAATCATGGTTGTCTTTTCCAGCTAGGACCTGGCACAGAAAGCTCCCCAGAGCCGCCTGCTCATTCTGACCCCCATGTTCTCACACGGGATTGCTAAGGACACGGCTTCCCTTCACAGATCACGTTCAGAACATGCCTTTCCAGGTTCATAAATCTCCCCTTGTCTGCATGAAAATTATTCGGTTTCAATAACCTCATTTACCAAACAAACTGCATTACACCCTATCCTGTCCCTATCAACAGCTACAATTCACCAAACATGTTTCATCTACACATTTTGCCAGTGATGAGTCATGTCTTCTTCTGCATCACTGAGTAAGTGTCAGGCAGAACTGGCTTCTCCCTTCCCCTTATCTGAAGAGAAGGGTCATCAAATCTACTTCTCTGAAAACACAGCCTCCACATATCATGTTGCAGAGACTCTTCTGTAAAATGATCAAGCTCTAGCTTAAAATAGCTGATTATTTGCTCCCCTCGTCTAAGGTGGCAATGCCAGCACCGTGATCTTTTGATGCTGAAAAGATATTTTCTACGTTCATCTTAATCCTCAAACAGCTGATTTATTAGTGTGCTAGTACTGTCCTTTAGCTTAGAGTATCCTTCATCCTCCTCACTGCTCATACTGCCACTTCAGTTTATTTATTGGATGCTGGTTCTCTATCAATCACTACCTTCACCTCCTAAGCCACATACATTTTATTGAATATTCTCTGGCATTGGATATTAATTGGGTTCTCACACACTGAGTTAGCTGCCTTTTATATGTAAATATATATTACAACTAGAGATCTTTCTTTAAACCAACAGTAAGCTTCTCAAAGAACAAAATCAGACCATTGTAAGAAGTACAAAACACTTCCCACGACACCAATTTTCAGGCATGAATAACTTTATATTTACGTAGGATTGGTGTCGTGCTACCCAGCTTATATTTTCCTGGGCCACCTGCTTGGCAATTTTCAAAACTGTCCCAACACAATCACTCATTCAGTCTCCTGAATTTGCTGCAATCCACCGAGATTGATTAAAAGTGAACATGAGCAAGCTAGAGATCTCCACTCATTCAGCTAGTGCTCACTATATTTCAAGGGAATGTGCTTTTTTCCTTAGCACTGCTGCCAGCAAAACTGCTCACTGACATGATCCCATGCTACACAACTCCCATGTGGGTCCCTGGATCCCAAATTGTAGCACTCAACTTCTGGATATTGAACTTACCCTTCCCTTGCTGCTGGCCCAGCCGGCAGCTGCAATGGCACCCAAGGGCACACAGCTCAACAAAGGGAAGCAGAGATGTGAATTTACTGCCCAAACGACCTTTTACTCTCATGCATGAACAAACAAAAAATCTGAGAGGGAAAGTGTTTGGTAGGCACACGACAGGCTGGGCCACTGTCACACTCCTGCTCTTCTGCTGTGTTGGGAGAGGGAAAAGACACTGGAGTGCCTTTAATGTTTTATAAAGCATGTGCAGGAAATCCAAGATGCCCTGGTTAGGTCTTGCCAGCATCACTGTGCACCTGGGACCCTGCCGCACAGCACTGAGCATCTGCCTGCCACCCCCATTGCCCACAGTGAGGTCACATGCACCAAGAAGACCCCTGCACCTGTGCAGGATGGTCAACCTAAAAATTTTTGTGGGTGAGCAACACTAGTGATTCACGTATTTCAACAATGATGGAGGTAAAATGGGAAAGGGAAGGGAAGGTGTGGGGGTGGGCAGGAAGCAAACCCCAGACATTAGTTTCTAAATGGAAGATGTGGCTATTCTGGCTAGCAAACTTCCACTTTAATTTCTAACCCACAGAGATGGGAAATGATTCATGAAAAATCAACAGGATAAAATTAGCTGGAAGGCAGAGAGATAATTCATGCAACCCAATCGTCATGGGCTGAAGTGCCAGCACTACCTGGCATTTCAGCCTCCGGTGCCCTTCAGCCACTGGCACCTAGCCAGCAATCAGCTCTACATATATTTCTTTAGTGTCAAAATTAGCCCCTCTGAAAGCACATCCATCTTCTAACGAGAGAGTCTTTCACTCAACACTCTTCCAGAAGTTCCAGCTTTTCCTTTCTTTAAAAAAGAAAGATCACCTGCAGTGTGCTGTCTTTTTCTTCCACTGGTGAATGATAGTGGCATCAGAAGACCAAATGGATGGACAGACTTGCACACACGTCTGTGAGCCATGACTAAGCTATGCAGTAAAATCAAACTGCCCCAACAACTCAGAAAACTCAGCGTATTTTGTCAGAGCTCCCTTTTCCTGCACAAAACCAACAACACACTCAACAGCAATATCCAAGTGATGGTCTGCTTTTACATACACCCACGATTTTTTTAAGACTGCTGCTAAATTCTGTCAGGAATCACAAAACACAATTTCACTCTTGACACAATCACATGACAGAAAGTTTCTAGAGCAGACTATATTACTTACAAATCACAACTCAAAGCTCTTTATCCCAAAGAGCCGATGAGAAACTTCCACTCCTCCAAGAGACCTCTGGACTTCCAGGAGGCACCTGGTTATTGAACAATGCCTCCTCCCACCACTGAACTCAAAAGCTTCAGGAATCAAAAGTAAAATTGTAAAGCCTCTGGAACACCAATACCTCTTGGCAGACAGTTTCAGGTCCAGGGGTACCCCCATTCCATTGGGACCTATGAGTACAGATGTAAAAAAGCTAAAGTTAAAATCCTGCTTTGGCACCATGTCTCTAGTTGGTGCCTGTTTCTGTGGAAGGATGTTACAGGACAGTTCCTCTACGCTTGTAACAGTGATTTCACTCTACTTGGACTTCAGGACACAGCAGGCAGCTTCTTTCTTTTTACTTGTTCAGCAAAAAGAGTATGTGGAAGAAAATGAGAAGGTAAGAGCAGATCTTACTTTCACTTGTTTCCAAAATTCTGACAAACTAGCTCAGTCTTTAAAAGCACTAACAAACACAGCAGGCAAAATGAGAACACATCAACTGTTCCACAAAATGCAGAGGAAGCAAAAGCCAGAGCAGTATTTATTTCTCCTCATTTGTACCCTCTTGCAGGCCATTAGGAAGATAAGATCTCACAGCACAACAGACATTATTCAGAGCTGGTAAATCTGTCTACAGGTTAGGGACTCATGTTACATGGCTTGGATGAGTAGTGGTTGAGCATGGGTCACACCGACCCCCTTTTCCTTGGGGCAGGCAGCAGTCCAGATACTCCCAGTGTCAGATCTGCCAAGAAACCAGATATCCGTGTGCTGCATTCACCACCACCACAATTCGATCTGCACATTCCCTTCCATACAGAGAGAGGGGTGTTCAGACCCTGTATATCCTAACACAGCTAACTAGAAAAAGATTTCCAGCAGGGGCCAAGAACTTCTGGTCTATACATGCAACTTTAAGTGCATCTTCTACATAAGGTACTGGGTTGCACAGAAATACCCGGTCCTTTACACTATGGACATTTTTCAAACACTGATTAGCAGAAGCATGGAAAGAGCCCAAGAACTCATTAAATTCCAGTCCAAAATGCAGAGGCAGCATGTCAGAATCACTTCACGTGTGCAAGTCGCTAAGGGACTACAAACATTCACCAACTATCCTAGAAGAATTCAAAAACATTTCAACATCTGACTAGGAACGGTTAAAAAAAGCACCCAGTAAATCACCAGTTAACTCCATTACAGCTAGAGAGGACACATCTGTCTCAGCATATCCAGGAGATGCAATCAGGGGATCTGCTGTTCTGGAGGTACCACCTCTGTAACAGCAATGAAGCATTAACTAGCGGGATTTCGCACCAAGGGTCAGGCAGCTCTACATCCATACAGTGGCCCTTCACTACCTGAGGTAGAATTTTCAAGGAAAAGAGTGACTTACAAACATACCATACACAATAATATTGTCTTTACAATCACAAAGGGAAGAGAAAATTAGTAATTTAAAAGCTTCTAGCCTTCAAAAGCTGAATGAATTAATTTGATCTTGGAAAAGATAATCGGCAAGCCTAGGCGTGAAACACGACAACAATAGAACATATTTTATTGTTCATAAAGTATGCTTCTGTGTCATCAGTATTGATTTTTCCTTCAGTTTCCAAGTGTTTTCATTAATTTCCTCTGAATTGATAGAAGGACTGGACTCTGCAAACTGTGGCGTATTCAGAATTCTCATTAGCGTTTCCAAGCAAGAGGTCTCCAAGTAAAAGAAAGTGGCAGACCACAGGAGGAACTCCAGCAGCATCAGAAGAAATTTAAAAATCCAAACAATAGCAAATCCCCTTGATATACACAGACATGAGGAAGTCAAGGTTTGTTTATACAACTAAAAGGTGTAAAGAGGAACATACTGGGTCAAACTTAGAACATCTTTCAAGGAAGATGCTGTGAATACTGAGTTTTGAGTCTGCAGTTGAAGGACTACATTTAAATCCACCCAGCACATTATGATGCAGTTTATATGATACATTTTCAAAATAAAGCTTCATTGCACTAAAAAAGGAATGTACTTAAAAGTATTTCATACTGATTATCGTCCTGCAAGTGACTGATGGCCCTGACCAATATCAGCTCCAATTAGCAGCCTTCAACACTCTGAAACACTCTGAAAGGGTGTTAGTGGAGGACCATTGGAGCTGTGTGCCCCAGACACCCTGATCCATAGTCAGGAGCCTGGAGCCAGTACCCTGCAGCACACAGAGATGACCTGGCTCAGGGATCAGCACAGGATGCTCAGTGCCTCAGCTCCCCACACGGTAGGAGTGCTGCTGTCCCTCAAGGCAGCTAATTACAGCAACCCTAGAGTTGCCACAGGAGATAATCTCCCATATCACCTCCCATGAACTTTTATCACCCAGTCCTTCTGCATCTCCCCCAGTACCCAAAGCCAGATTTCCAAAGGCAGAAGCCAGCCCCAGCAGACAGCAGCATAGGCAGAAAGGTGACTGCTGGGAGTGGCAACCCCAGTAGGGCTTGATGCCAAGACTTTAGAACAGTAGTCCCTCCCCTGGGACAAGTCACTACAGGCGAAGGAAAACTAGCCTTGCTGAAAAGCCAAAGCCTCAGGAATAGAGAAGGGGCAGAGAAATGAAACCATTTATCAGAGCACGCTCCAATTGGACAACTTGGCTTACTACAGACCCTTCTGATGGGCCCCTTACTGATGGCTGTCCACGAGCAAAGGACTGCACTGAAACAGTTCTGCAGTACACATTACTGATTGACTGCTGGAGGCTGCCAGTTTCTGCAGCTTAAACCTTAAATAATATCTATAATGCTTTTACCTTCTGACTGCAGAGAAACTGTTCTGAGCCCCACCATGCCAGTGCTGCCTCCCAACCTTGCAGAGGGAAGTGCCCTTTCAGCAACAGCTCTGAAAGATACAAGTTATCCTGCCCCCACAAAGGGAGCCAGGACTATGAAACACAACAGTAAAGCTTTAAGTGACAGTATCTTTAATTGATTGACAGTCTCTGAAGAAACATATGTTCTTGCACTTATGCGAAGAGCTTGAGATGGAAGTTGGAAAAATGCCTGTGCTAGTACCACCTTCACTTCTAGCTGAACTTCAAAGCTTACGTGCTGAGGACAGTGACCAGACTTCTAAAATACCACACGGAAAATGTGATTCTAGTTGCCAAGTCAAAATTTTCTTCTTCATCTCTGTTTTTTTGCTCTCAATTCTCCCAGTCTTTTCTATCAGTACTGTCCCTCATGTAGCGGGCATTAAAAAGAAAAACTTCTCTAGCACATGATACTTGTGTCACCTTCCTCATCAGGTTTCTTCTCCACCCACCTTGGCTGTCTCTTCCCTTCAAAGATGCCACAAGATTGCTCTGTTTTCCATTGCTTTGGCCTCTTGTACCTGCAAACTTCTTCCCTTTCCAAAGCACTTTTCCCTCATCTTCTTTCTGAAAGTGCCACACAGGACAACACAAACGTCTCACCTTGTCCTCTGCTTTTCTTAGGGTGGTTGGACTAGCTACTGGAATCCACTTGCACAGGCAAGTTTAACTAGCAGGAATTCCTGAAAAGCCACATTTTACTATGTAGCTTTAGAGAGAACATTTCTCTAGAGGCTTTATTTAAAAACACCTTTGGTAGCAGAGAAGAGGTCACAGGGAGAACAGAAAACACTGTGAAATTAAAGCCTTCTTTACTCCACTACTGCAGAGGGGTCAGTACAAGAGGAGGCCCTAAAACTGTCTGCAGCTGCACAAGAGTTCTGGTCCAAGAAACTTCACCTACTACAAGAGAGCCTCAGGCAGGAGCTGTACAGACACGCTTACAATGAGAAACGCCACAAGCATGACAAGGGGTGAACTGTGAAGCAGCAAAGCCAGCACCCCACAGCAGGGCTGCCCAGTTGCAGGCCAGCAGGAATTGTGCCACTTGCTCAGTGCCAGCAGGCACTGCACGTGCTGACTTCCCCTCACCGGCTGTGCCTGTGCCTCAAGCAGCTCTCAGCCCCGGGCTCGGGTCTGTGCTCAGGTGAGAGAACAGATCAGACAACTCAGCACTGATGCAAGAAGATACATCAAACGAACCCTAGTGCACATCCAGCTGACTCCAGATTTCCTGAAATACCAGAAAGCTGCAATGCAAACTGAAGAATAAAAGTGGTATTTTCTTGTTTTGGCTTTACATAGGAAAACCACAGGTCTCAGATACACAGATTCCCAGCACAGAGGAGGCATGAGAAGTTCCCATCCACACTCACTCCACTGGAAACATCATTACTTCTCACTGGTACCCAGTATTGTATCTTCAGATCAAGTTTCAGCAGCTTATTTCTTTGTTCTGCTAGTCTCCAAGTTAACCTATAGCATTACTATTTGATTATCAAACAAAAAACAAACCTAAACCATTTTGTCTTTTTCTCCATGCAAATTTTCACATCCATGTAACACAACCAGACTGGCAATAGCAATTTTAAATATGCTATACCAAAATGTCACAAATATTAGGCAGCATTTTAAGAGCTCTAGAAGTGGTTTAGTAGCACTTACAGATGAACCAGCAAGACATAGGCCCTGCTAATAGCAATTTTAAGAATAAAGAACTAGGTAAAAGCATATATTTCTCTTGCATAAATGGACATGGGGAAAAAAACCAAACAAAATCCCACAACTCCACTTGGGAATTAACCAGCATGAACAAGAAGTTACGAAGAAAACGAACAAAAGAGAATATAAAAAAAAAACCACCGAAACATGAAAGGATAAAGTGTACATGGTACTGTCTATAAAAAGACCAAAGACTTTTCTTGCCTGGGCTTGTTGTATTTCTCATTAATATACACACTTTGATTCCTGACTCAGAGTGGCAACTTCCACTCACCACAACGCCTGTATCTCCCTGATTGCAAAGCCAGCCTGCTGCAGTGCAGGAGCCCTCCTGCTACAGGCTCCTCATGCAGTGTTCACAACCTTTACACTGCTCCTACCAATTTCAAGCACTTCAATCGCTTTCCAGCAAGGAACACAAGTAACAAGCTGCCCCCTTCTCATCCCAGTAAGATGGACATCAGTTCAGAAAAAGTCAGGTTTCAAAGAAGTCCTTGCTTTTGTCCTCATTATTCAAAATCAGGTATTACCCTCACAATACTCCTCCCTTCTACTTGTTAAAAAGTGCAAGTACTTGCTATCAGTGACAAATAAGGCTCACATGGAGAATCCTCCATAAACTGTGCCAGAAAGCATCATGCTTCACACATGGTTCACAAAGATGCCAGAGGAACAACAGGCCAGTAATCCCAAAAACCAGAGAGCTCTGCACCAGAGCCAGCACAGAGTCAGGAGCTCGGGACCTCCTTCACGCTCCACAAACAGCTGGAAGGAGCAGCAGCCTTTGACATGACTCCTGGGCAGGAGGGAACAAAGACTTGCCCTGGTCCTGCTACTCCACACTGCAATGAGATGGGTCAATTCAGCATTTAGCTGAGAGCCAAAATTTGGCATCTCCCACAGCTACCTCAAATCTTCCCTGGTGAGTGGTTCCAGCACCCAACCTTCCTTTGCTGACACAATCCTTGGCCACACCAACGTTTGAACTCTTTGCAGGTTGCATGTATGTCAAGAGCTCCATGCCAGTCTGCCCTCTGCTAAACCATTCTAGAGCAGGAACACCTTTGGTCCAAAAGCACCCCTTGCAAGAAGCAAACACCCATCATCTCAATACTTTTGTTTCTGACTGCAGCTTGCACTTGAAAAGCAAAAGCACACCATCCTCATCAGGCATGCTTATCTGTTGTAGGGTTTATACACAATCCATTAGAAAATAAGGAGACTCATTCCCCTCTTTCCGCTTTCACTGCTTATAACCTTGGTCACTACACAAACAGAAATTTAGGGGACATGAAGCCCAACCCAGACAATGAGCTTGTGCTCCACCAGACTCACAGAGGTTAAACCTTGCCGGCAGGACTGGATTCAAGGGGCAGCTGGGTTTTTTGGGCTGGAGCTCCTTTGCTACTCCACAAACTGCTGCACACACCTGCAGTGCTAGAAAACAATCCTATCTTATGGTTAGGGTGGTATTTTTTTAAGCTGGTTCTACTAGTTCTCCTCCCACTAATGAGAGGCATTAATCACAGGAAAAAGAGGAAGCAACACTGAGCCAACAGTTTTGCCCACAGGCCAGTTTTTTTGTTTTTGTTTTTTTTTTAAGGCATCTGAAAGGGGACTCTGGAGGCATCTTCCATTTCTCTCTGAAATATAAGCGCTATATTAGGACCATTTGCAGAGAAACTTGAAAAATTTTATAACTTAAAAAAACAGCCAAACCCACAGAGGGAAGAAGGCTCAAGAACATGCATCTGGAGTTTTTCTTCACAAGTTAAGAGAACATCCTGTCTGAGCGGCGCAAGGGCAGCTCTGCCTTGGCACTGTGCACAGGGCGGGCGATGCTGCCGGTGGGGTGCCTGTGTCCTGTGGGTGTCGGTGTCCCACGAGTGCCCATGTTCCGCAGGCGTTCCCTGTCCCGCGAGGTGTTGCTCCCTGTCCCGCGGGTGTTCCCTGTCCCGCGGCTGCCCATGTCCCACAGGATGTTCCCTGTCCCGCGGGGTGTTCTCTGTCCCGTGGGTGCCCGTGTCCCGCGGGTATCCCTGTCCCACGGGTGTCCGTGTCCCGCGGGTATCCTTGTCCCGCGGGTATCCCTGTCCCACGGGTGTTCCCTGTCCCGCAGGATGTTTCCTGTCCCGCGGGTGCTCCTGTCCCGCAGGATGTTCCCTGTCCCCCGGATGCCCGTGTCCCGCGGGTATCCCTGTCCCGCGGGTATCCCTGTCCTGCGGGATGTTCCCTGTCCCGCGGGATGTTCCCTGTCCCGAGGGTATCTCTGTCCCACGGGTGTTCCCTGTCCTGCGGGATGCTCCCTGTCCCGCGGGTGTCGGTGTCCCGCTGCCGCCGCCCGGG
>VZTB01012944.1:0-49215 GCA_013397245.1 Thryothorus ludovicianus | reverse complement strand
CCGCCCGCGGCCGTGCCCCGGGGCTCCCCCGGCGGCCCGGGCCAGGGCCAGGGGCGGAGTTGCCCCGGGGCGGGCGCCTGTCCCCCCGGCAGCCCCCCGCGCCTCTGCCCGCCCGTCCGGAACCTCATGCTGCTCCGCGGGAAAAAGTGAATGAGAAGACGCGGTGTTTTCCTGGCGTTAGGAGCTCGATCATATTTCAAATTACCCCCACCCAAAAAGTAACCCACCCAACAGCAATAACAAACCCTACCCTCGAGCTCTGTGCAGAAATTGCGGGCAACATGACGGATGACAAAAAGTAGGCGCAATTTAATAAACAGAGGAAGCATGTCTCACCAATAAAACAAATTCTAAATAAAACCATCTGCAAGCATTAAATTTGAAACAATGCGAAGTCTTCGGCTGCTTTGCCAAAAGAGGCACAACGGGGGGTAAAGAGAGGAATGGCTAAATAGCCATAATTTTCCAGTTCCTTCGGTTGACAATGGACTTGTATGCAAACAGGGCTGTGGTGACTATGTGCCGGCTTGGATTCTTGGAACTACTTCCCTTTTTCTGTAGCCCTGAGAAACACCATTTTTTGCAGTCCTGAGAAATAAACTCTCTCTTGATACTCTCCACTCTGAAGTGCCTACTATACAAAGTTGGTGTAAAGAGAAAAATTGTGTGAGGACAATAAGTTAAAAAGAATATAACCGAAGCAATTTAGAGGCCTGCTTCTGCCATCCTTGAGCTGCTTCCACTGCTCTCACTGAGTCTTGTGGGGTGGCTTAACTTCAGGATTAGGTCTTGATGTATCACTTAATTTAAATTGTCCGGCAAAACAACAAGGAAAGTAATCAACTTAGGTTCTAAATAAGCTCTCTTTGCAAAAGCAGCCAGTGTGGCACAGATTATTATTTGGAAGTTCAAATTAGTATCAGTCATCAGATCTCCAGCTGTAGTTTGCTTTTTGTTCCCCATTTCTAACCCCTGGGGAGCGCATTCCTTCTCAGAGGAAAAGCTTGCGGTGTCATTTTACCCCTTCCAGTAATTGCAGATAGATGGACTTTGAGGCACTTGCACTTGCCTTGGAAAGACCATAAGCTGTCAGCACCTTCAGACTCCTCAGAAATATTAGCGAACCTAATAGAGCTGCCCTAGTTTGCAGTTTCTGTCTGTGTGCTGAAATGTGTGAGAACACTCAACTGGCAGTAAGTGCAACAATGGGTTTGTAAATGTGATTGATGAATGAACCAAGAAGAAAAATAATAATTAAAAAACAATAAAAATCATATGAGTAATACAAATGCACACTGAATGCCAGGCTAATTTGGAGTAATAGTTTAGTTGTAGCTATTGTAGTCAAAGGCTGCAAGAGGAGGCTCAAAGGGAGGCATAAAGCTTTTATTTGTAAAGAAAATTAAATATGTAAGTGCAATATAAATAACATCTATTATGTCTTCCTGTAAGCACAGGCATGCTAATTTATTGAGAGGGAGTTGCCTTGTTTTAATGTGTGCCAGTTTATGTTTTTTATGTTTAATAGTCAGGTGTGTTTGGTTTGTGTGGCAAGTTTGGGGTACTGGGGGTGTCTTCTGTGAGAGGCTGCCAGAAACTTCCCCTATGTCTAACAGAGTTGACTCCAGCCAGATCCAAGCTGGACTCGCTGCTGGCCAAGGCTGAGCCCATCAGTGACTGTGGAAACACCACTGTGATAACACATTTCAGAAGGGAAGGAAAAACTGCAACAGCAATTGCAGGCAGAGAGAGAAGTGAGAGTATATGAGAGAAACAGCTCTCCAGACACCATGGTCAGTTGAAGAAGGAGGGGAGGAGGTGCTCCAGGTGCCAGAGCCGAGATTCCCTGGCAGCCTGTGGAGAACACCACGGTGAGGCTAGCTGTGGCACTTCAGCCCATGATGGTCCATGGTGTAGCAGTTAGCTACTCTTGCCCTCTGAACGACCCCACAGCAGAACATGTGGATGCTCAAATCAGGCTGTGATCCTTTGGGAAGCCCAAAGCTGGAAACAGGCTCCTGGCAAGACTTGTGTACCTGTGGAGAGAAGAACCCACACTGGAGCAGGCTTGTTGGCAGAACTTGAGACCCTGCAGGGGACTTGCACAAGAGGAGTTTGTGAAGAACTGGAGCCTGTGGGAGGAACCCCACACAGGAGCAGGGGAAGAATGTGAGGAATACTTCCCCTAAGGAGGAAGGAGACGAAGAGAAAATGTGTGATAAACTGACTGCAGCCCCCTCTCTCTGTCCTCCTGCACTGCTGGAGGGGAGGGGTTAGAGAACTCAGGAGTAAAATTCAGCCCAGAAGACAGGAGGAGTGAGGGAAGGTGTTTTAATATTTAGTTTTTATTTCCCATTATTCTTCTCTTATTTGATTGGTAATAAGCTAATTTTCCCAAATTTGAACCAGTTTTACCCTTGATGGTAATTGGGAAGTCATCCTTCCTTGTTTTATTTCAACTCATGAGCTTTTACTAGTTACATTTTTTCTCTGCTGTATGGTTGAGGAGGGGAGTGATAGAACCATTCTGGTGGACACCTGGTGTCTAGCCAAGGTCAAGCCATCCCATCATCCCATCATCCCATGAAGAAGATTTTGTATCTTTTCTATATAGAAATAAATTATAGAAGGAAGACAGTGCAAAGTTGTACTCTCTCTGCAAAAATGTTACCTTTGGGGCTTGAAAAGGCTCCCCTTCTTCAACAAGCTGCCTCCTCACTTATTAAGAAGACATAGGATTCATTTTTTTTCATGTCTACGTTCAGCCCCCACTCTACCACCCACAACAATTCTCCTCTGTCTGACAGACTCTCAGAATACAACTTTACAAATGGTAATATCGTTTCAGAATGACTGTCTGATTAGGTGTTGACAGAATGACTGTCTAATTAGGTGTTGACTTTCCAGTATTATATTGTCAAATCTGTTCCTCCATGAAATGCCTCTCCTGCAGAGGTAAAAATTTTTTCTACTGGCACTGAACTTTTAGCCAATGGTATAAAAAAAATGCTTGTAAAAGTGGGTCAAACTGAATCAAGCTTGTCACAAAACACATGTAAATGGTCTTCAGTGCTCCAAGTACTGGGAGCTGGCAGATACATTTGTCAGCTACAAAATCTGACCTGTGCACCAAAAGAGTCTGGATGTATTTTGTGGAATGAGCTTACCTTAAAACACCCAGTGCCTCAGGCACAGCACTGCAAAGAGAGTGGAAGTTAGGACCTGTGCTGGAGGTGGAGTGATGGGGGATACCTGGCTGTCTTCAACAGGGTGCCTACGGAAAGGTAGGAAAGCATTCAGGTTCTTGTGAAAGCTGTAGCACACAGCAGCCTTGACATTACTGAGTATTTTCTCATCTAAGATTGTCAATCATATCAATACCAAGGGGCATCTGCTTCCCAAGCTCTGAGAAACTAGTTGCTTGAGGCCAAACTTAATCCTTCTCCAGGAAAGGTCACTCAGTTGTAAGCAGAAAGGAAAATCCTACTGCTATTACTCATGCAACATTTCTCCAGCACACAGAAAAGATTAAAATTTACAGGACCACAGTGCTGATGCTCTGTCAGTGTGTTGCTAGCTGTTAAACATTCTGTTAAAAATTCTGTAAATAAGCCACATCAAAATTAGGGACATTACCACATTCATAGGTTATTGGATAGTGAAGCAGAATACAAACTTTTCCCTTTGAAAATCTGAAAATGGCCTACAAAAGAAAAGGAAATTACATGACTGAGAAGGAAACTCGGCCAGAAGCCCATGGTTACAAATTACTGAGCAGGGTGGGACAGGCTCTGAATGAGGTGCGGGGGAAGAGCACTTTGAAGAGCATGTAACTGTGCAGAGCTGCAGCTTGTGTTTTTATTTCTGTTGTACAATAGAAGTGGTGATGACCTTCACCCAGTAGTGCTGGGTGTTTTTCCTCATCATACTATATGAGTCTTCCACTGTTATTAGTAGAAGAATATGAATCCTTTAATAATGCAGTGCTCTCCTTGAAGTAATGGGTTTCACTGGATTAAGCCTAATGAACAATTCTCCAAGGAGGCTGATGAATATTGCTGAGTTCAAGTGGTAAGCAAGAAACATCTGGATGCAACCTTCTACCCTTTACTCTCTATGCCAGGTTTGGCAGTTGTGCCACTGCCTGAAGGGCTGAGCCTGCCCATGCCATGGCCACAGCTGCTTGGGTGCTAACTAGAGAGCAGGAAAAGGCATTGCTATGGATAGTGGAGAGGGAGAGATGATCCAGCCTGTGGTTTAGAACAGTGTATGGAGCCCCTCTTGGGAATGCTGTAGAGCTGTACAGGCAATTGAGGCTGTGGTCTGATGGTATGGATGCCATGATACAGCAGGTAGATAGAGCCACTCCAGCAGTCACAGTCCCTTGGGCTGCCCCCTCTGAGCTGCATGCCCAACCCAGCAATTGCCAACATCAGCAAAAGGAGGTGGTGCTGGGACCATGCTGTTGGGGAGATGAGGAAAGCCAGACCTTTCCCTTGGCAGCAAGGAGCCAGGCAATCAGCCTTGGCATCTGCACCTCCAAGGCAGTGGTGTCTTGAGGATTTCCTGCTCTATGGTGAGTGGGTGCTGCCATGGCCACCCAGTCCTGGCTGTGCTGACAAGGCTGTTCATAGGCCATGAGCTGAAGAACAAAGCTGAACTAGGTTAAAAATAACCCAGAAAAAAAAAAAAAAAAAAGAAAGTTTCTGAGTTATCCTTGCATTTGGTCCATTCATGTGGGTAGCCCTTTTACGCAGATTGGTGCCATGCCTCAGGCTGCAGGGATGGCAGCAGGAATGAGCAGTCAAATTGTAGCCAGAAATATAGAAATTAAATCACTTGCCCAAGATCAATCCTGAAATCTTTTAGACTAGAGGAGGCATATACAAAGCCATTTTCAAACATTAGGCTCAGAGAATTTGCACTGGTATGTTTTTAATGAATAACCAGAACTGCTTTTCCATATGAAACAGTCTCTCTGTAGCTGGCCCAAAGACTGGAAAGCGAGGAATGTCTCTGCTCACAAGCACTTCAAAACTCCGTGGTTTGTTTCTAGGCACCCGTCACATGTTTTGGCAGTCCATAGGAATGTGCACTTCTGTATATCACAAGCAGCTACCCTGGCTTGAGCCAAATAACTTGTGCTTAACTATAAAGTTGTCTTTAAGAAAGACACTGCGTTCTGATCTTCAGAAATCAAGAGACTAAGAATTTATCTTTCCCTTTGTCCTCACCTAATTATAAACATGGACTTGGATTCTCTTATGAATTTGGCAGCATCCACCTTCTAGCCATTGGTTCTTTTTATACTTTTCTTTATGCTTAGACACATTATTGATATTTTCTTCCTGGGAAGATATTATCTATGCTGTTATCTAGTCAATCCAAAATATTTCCTTCTGAGTTAATTAATTTTTCTCTTTAAATCTCTCAACAAAAGATATTTTTATCAGTCCTTATATTGTTTTCCTGCTTTTCCTGTGAACTCCACTCAGTTTTTCAACAGATGTTTTAAAACATGGTTGTCTGAACTGCCCCTGGCAATACAGGATCCACTTAACCAAAAAGACACATATGTATTTCTATGCAAGTAGATTTACAGCTATGCTTGCAGGATCACCACAGTACGTCGTTGTGTCAGGACACTACAAGCTGCCCATGAAACTGTCCTGTTACCTTTGCCAGAGCTGCTGTTACCCAGAGGGTGTTCCATCACTCCTTGGGAATGATCTGTGCCCGCAGCGCCAGCGTAGCACTGCCTGCAAAATCCCCTTCTGGGAATGGGCCCATGTTTCTGACAATCCAGCGCTCCCAGATCAGATTGCATAGCACCTTCTCTTCCCTCATTTGCTAATCTTGATGTTTCTTGTGAATTTTATCGTCAGCAATTTTATATTTAACTTTCTGGTAAAATACTGAGTAAGTTAGATGTAAATATTATGTAGAAAGTCCATTCATTACCACTTGTTTATCTACTGCAGTGCCTGGAGGTAGAGTTCCTGTGCAGGGGACATTATATCACTTCAGCCCAAGTCTCGAAGTTGACTCTGACTCTACATTGACTGTCTACCCACTTTTGTCACCAGGGAGTTGCAGCTACTCCTTGCTGCTCTTGGGAATGCCGGGGTAGGCTCTCATGATGCTTGCTGTGTTAGGAGAGAACGGCCCTTGTCAGGCAGCTCTTCCAGTTCAACTTAGAGACAACTTACAGACAACCATATGGAATGCCTCCTGCACACATCATTTGTTATTATTCGTTTTATTGGGAGGGCAGGAGTGTTGCTCTTCCAGAAACTCTAACATGGGATGCTACAGACAAGCTGTGCAACAGTTTCCCCACTAGCTGATGTTATCCTTCGCAGGCTATTTTGTAAAACAAGTCAACACAAATGCTCGACCAGAACAGAGTTCCAAAGCAAGTAGTTCCAGCAGATTTTTACAGGCAGAGCCTCCACCATTCTCTGCTGCAGTGGGATATTATGTTACGGGCTCTACAACATGAGAACATGATCTATAAATCTTGGGATTCTCTCTTCCAAATTAGCGACATGTAGATCAAATTTAAATCTGAATCAAAATTTTAATTAAAGTAACAAAATTAACCTACATCAAATAAATACTTCCGTGTGGTTTTGAAATCTTGGAGGAAAAAAGATTTTTATACTAAGTACCTTTTTGCTTGTTCTGTTGCAGTCCAAATCATTTCATGTTGTTCTAATGCATCAGAGTCTAAAAATTGTTATGACTGGGAGCTAATAATAAACAAAAAGTAAAATGACTGAACAGACCTTCTGGTCTGTAAGGAGAAGAAAACTGGATATAATTGTAGACCTTTGGTTGTTTTTTGGGTTTTGAGGGGTTTTCTGTTTGTTTGTTTGTTTGTTTTTCTTAATCTCAGCTGTCGATAATAGCACAATTGAAGATAATCAAATTGCTTTGTAAAAAGACCATTCAGTTAAAGGGCAACATACTGCACTTAACCAGAGCATTGAAGAATGTAAGGGGGAAAGAGCCTTAAATTTTACATCAAAAACGGAATCTGAAGAAAAACAGTAATAGGGAACTACAGTGTTGCCTACTCTCATGGCACTTGGTATTTTCTTTAGAGCTTCTGATAACATGGGTTTCTCAGCTTTCATTTTAAAAATAGTGCTTTCTTGTCCTCTGGCTAAGAGGCTGCAGAAAGCTTGGGCTTCTGGACAAAATATTTAAAGATACCTAAGCTAGAAGTAAATAAAAGGCGGTCACCTTTTTATTATTGCTTTGAATGTCATGATTGTAAAGCTAATTCTGGCTGTTTAGCGGCTGGCTACCATTTTTTGTTTTGTTGTTCCTGAATTCTGCAGTCTGCCAGGTCTCCTGCCTAATCACAGTGTGTTTAAGTCAAGAACGACTTTTTTTTTTGTTTTGTTTACTGCATTTGAGTAATTAGCACTTGGGTAAACTTACAGTCTCTACCTCTTCCATTAATACAAATAATAAAAGGACTAATACATGTGACAACAATGACCATGACGTGGGGTAGTTTCAAAGCAGTTAAATTACTTTATCAAAAGCATGAACACCAAAAGTGCTCAAGGAGAAGAAGTACATCAAAAAAGCCCCACTGAGCTGAAAACAATGTTTTCATGGGTACAGCTTGCATTGATAAGAGATTTCAAAACTATTTTTTTAATGAGAAAAGATTGTTTTTTCATTTTCTTTGCTTTTTCCTTTTTATAATGAAAGCTTCATCTTTTAGGTGGAGGTAAAATATCATGTGTTTTCCCAGTGAAAGCTTTAGTCGCCCCGAAAGGCTGAATGCTATTTTCCTTTAGTAACATTGTAAATTACTTTAGCTTATCGAACAAAAGGCCGTTTGGTTAATACAAAGTGTCAAAAGTGTTTCTGGGAACAAGTTCTATAAAAATACAAACAAGCTGAAAAGGAAAACAGTAGAAGCTCTGGATTTTTCTTTTCTACTGTCTGAAGAATAAAAGAAGATCCAATACTTTAAAAACATTTAACTGGAATGAATTTTCCTATCTTGATCAGCTCTAAGAACATTTGGGCAAAGGAATGCCTTAAAACATGGGGTAGATTCCACGGATTTTCCTGCTAAGAATGTTTTGATTTTAAACTTTCACTAGCAGTTTCCTCCAGACTTGTCAGAATATCATTTGTGCCATGATCTCTTCCAGGAGGAGGAAGAAGTAAGTTGGAGGATGTTCTTATCCTTCTATTTCCTTAGTGAACGAGTTAGTGCATTCCCTTTGCTTGGGTGGCTTTTATGGGCACCTTCTCCTGTTGGTGCGGGTCCTTAAAGGCGAACGGAGAGAATGCCCAAGCCGCCCTGCAAACTCTGGCAGGTCTGAAGTCTCTGTCAGCGTCAACGAGATTTTCGCGGTGTCCGGTGAGAAGGAAGCGGAGCAGCCTCCTCGCTGTGGCGCTGGAGGGGCCGCGATGCGCTGGCTCCAACCCCGCCGCAGCTCGGCCCGGCTCTCCACGTCCTCGCCCGTGGGATGGCGGGGTTGTTCCCCAGCAGACCCTGCTTTTCCCGGGAAGGGATGGATGTCCTGGCGCCCGTGGGATGGCGGGGTTGTTCCCCAGCAGACCCTGCTTTTCCCGGGACACGGATGGATGTCCTGGCGCCCGGGGGCCGCTCCCCGCCCTCTGCCGGGCGGCCCCGCGCTGTGCGGAGGGAGGCGCGGCCTCCCCGGGTCCTCGGGAGCGGGCAGTGGCTGGGAGAGGCGCTTCCCAGCTCATCGCCATCGCCTAATGCCCGGGGGGGCAAGGAGACAGACTGCTCATAAGGGACCGCAGGGACAGAGGAAGGGGGAATTACTGTGAACTGGAAAGAGACTAGCTTTAGATTAGTTGTCAGGAAGCAATTCTTCTTTGTGAGACAGATGAGACACTGAACAGTTTGCTCAGACAAGCTGTGGATGCCCCATCCCTCGAAGCATTCAAGGGCAGTTTAGATGCAACTCTAAGCAACCTGGTCTAAGGGAAAGCATCCCACTCACGGCTGTGGGATTGGAACTAAATGATCTTTAAGGTCTCTTCTAACCCAAGCCATTCTATGATCCTACCGTTCTATGTTTCTATGAAAATTAGCAATTCATTTATACACGACCTAGATTAAAACCAATTTTGTTTGGGGATGCTACAGAAATTTAAATGCCAATTCCCTCTAGGCCACTGTGTTGCCATCACTACCAATAAACAAAGCATAAAGGAGGTAATGAAGTGTTAGAAGATGAGTCCGCTCACTTTACGCTCCATTAGGAACATATTAAATGTTTGTCAAATAATTAAAAAAACCCCAATATTTTAAACAAAACTGATTTTCTTCAGGTTTCCTGAAACTGTCTTCAGCTTTTATGGAAACTATGCAGGTGGAACAGAAGTTTAAGAATGGGAATCTTACAAGGCTTTCCATGGAGCTCCTTCTTCATGTGTAGCACAGCAAGTAAATCGTAATATTCCCTTCAAAAAAGACAGCATTGTTTCTTTTACCTTTGATGAATCAGTAAGTGCAAATTCTGAATAAAATTGTGCCTCTAAATGTGGAATTTCCATATTTTTCATACTGAAGTTATTTTTAAGGAAGATAGCTCCTTAAGTATCAAAACCAAGTCAGAGCAAGATGGAATTGTTGGGAAGGTATTTTGGGACTGGAACAGCCTGTATCAGAGAGACAACAATGTAGACCAAAGGAGTGGGGAAAGAAAAGCACTGACAGGAAGCTGTGGGGTGTGGGAGTACAAATATCACATCTCACAGTAATGTTGATTGCTGTGAAACCCCTGTCCACCCATTACTGCCAATCTCTCAGACAACCTCAAAGCCTTATGGATGGCAGTCTCAGAACTCCAACTGCCCACATGGGCATATGGCTCATGTTAATACAGCATTAACCTTTTCTACGCAGCTGAAGCAATCCAAAATCACTTCTCTTTTTAAGTTCAGAGGATCATAGAATCATACTAAGACCATCTGGCAAAAGCGTGATCTAGACAAGACAGCCTAGCACCCTGTTCCCCCAAAATTTCAAGTTGTTCAGTATTAGGGAATCCAACACTTCCCTGGGGAGATTATTCCAATGGCTGATTGTTCTTATTGTTAAAAATTTGTCCTCTTGTGTCCAGTCAGAACTTCCTCAGGTGTAATTTGTACCCATTAGCCCTCAGCTTTACTAAGTAACTCCTCACAAAAAGCCAGTCTCTATCCTTTCTGTATCTATCCTTTAAATACTGGAATGTGGTGATAAACTCTCCCCTAAGCCTTATATTCTCAAGACTGAACAAAGTCAATTCTTTCAGCCTTTCCTCACATGGCAGGCTTCCCAGTCCTTTGATCATCCTCGTGGCCCTTCTCTGGATCCTCTCTATCCTGTCCACATCATTTTTGCATTGTGGGGACCAAAACTGAACCCAGTATTCCAGGTGTAACTGAGTAGAGTGGGATGATTTCTTTATCTTGCTTGTGACGCCCTGGTTGATGCAGCCCAGCATCCATTGGTTTCTATGCTACATCATCTCACTGTTCACCCATACTGAGCTTGTTTTCCACCAGGTCCCTTCCCACAGACCCCAGGCAGACCTCAGCCTGTGCTGCACTTCAGGATTGTCTTTTCCCAGATGCCAGACCTTACACTTGTCTTTGTTCCATTTGATTTATTTTCTCTCTACTCTTCTCCTGCTTTCAATGGCTCTGTGCAAGAGCTGCTCAGAAGGTTTGGGTTTGTCCACGATGCAGTCACAGCATTACAGATGGTGACAAATAGAGGCTCCTGAGCTGGCCTGAAGATGGCTAACTCGAGCAATGGAAACAGCCTGTGGCAATGCTGATCGCAGAGTGGACCACTACATGGCTATCAGGATTAATCAGAATATTATTATATTGTTATTATAATTATCAGAATAATTAGCTAACACTGTTAGCTAATTATTCTGAAGTTATTTCCAGTACCTTTGTACTACAACATAGTCACTTCAATGCCATCTTCCTCTGTGCCATATGAAAATCTGCTATGATTTCTAACATACCACAGCCTCTGAAGTGGTCATTCTGGTTTTAAGAACAGGAGAATATGCACTGTATTATATCAGACATACGATGCCACTATATACCAGGCCTGTGCTGTTTTGCAGTTTAAGTTGCATGGTTTATTTATTAACTTTTTACTGCTGGAAATGAGTATTAGAAAACCTCTTTATCCATGGGAATATAGATTCATGATGTACTTGGCTTTTATTCTCCACTTTACTGGTTTCAACCTTTGTTGTCCAGAGCTCTGTTATGGCACCGTTTCTCCAGCAAGGGGCATGGAAGATCTTTAGCTGAAGCCTGAAGCTACTTCACTAGGGCTTGCTAGGTTCTTGGCAAAGCTACTTCTTCAAGTCTAGAGATGGCATGTTTGTGTGCAGTTCTGAGCCACTTAGAAGGACTGGATCAAATAAATGCTCAAGGCCTCTTGCAGGCTGCTCTCTGATGCTGTCCCCATGAACGAGTTTGGGTCAATGAACATCAGATTTGGGGTAGGTGTGAAAATAAAGTATTCCTCTTTCATGACTGTTGGTGCATTTACAAGCTTCTTCAGTACTTGTGAGGATACAACACGTATCATTTTGTAAGTGTGTATCTGAAACCACAATTTCACAGACATTGAGCCTGAAAGACGGCATCTTTTCCTCTCATGTTGTGGGCAGTAAACTGTCCCTTGTAGCCTCAAAGCAGCCTCAGTCCTTCTCAAGGTGGTATCAGTGAATATGACAAAAACTCTGGATGTTTCTGCTCTGATCAACATGGCATGGGAGGCTTGTTTCAGTTTTTCCTTTCTTTGTGTCCTTCCAGTGCTCCAGTGACACACATGCTGGAAAAAAATCATCATCAAATCCAAGGATGTAGTCATGCATGTGTTACCTGCTTGCTGGAGGCACCATCAACAACAGATTTTATTGTGTGTAGCTCAAAGCTGGATGCTGGTGCACGGGTGGGAGTGAGGGGGCGCTGTGAAAGGGTGAAGCATGTCTCTGCTGAGCAGTTAGGAGCACCAGGATGTGTGGCAGGGAAGGTACAGCTTCAACCCACGCAGTGAGTGAGGGCTGACCCAGAACCTGATGAGTAAAGCAGTCAGGCTGTTAAGTTTCTGCATTTCTACTCCCAGCTGTGGTATCCAAAACATGTGTGCAAACATGTGAACGAATTCTGATCTGTGGGTCTGTGCAGTGGAAAGTAGAAGAATTGAGCCAATGGCAGAGCTGACATGTCTGTGGCTGTGACTGGTGTTATCACTGCACAGTTACTAGGCTAAGTCTCACCAGCTCTTTTCCAGTATGGGGAAATTTTCTGTGATGATGCTTCTTCATCAGCGCTATTCAAAATTGGATGGAGAAGCTGAATCTGCCCTTTGCAAGATGTAAATCCTCTCTGAATTCGTACTGCTCTTCCCCATGGTGAGAGAGCTCGGTCTGTTTTTCTGCAGCCCCAAAAAGGGGGGCAGTTGCTGCTCAGCTGCTGAGAGAGGAGGGACTGTGCAAGCAATACTGCTGGCAACAATAAGAAGCGCTGGGACTGACTGAGCTTTGCTCCCCTTTGGGATCAGAGTGATTGTCACAACTAAGTGGGACACATTTCTCACGCTACTGGTGCCTCTAAACTGGAGGGATTTGTGTTGTTTGCCGAGATTCATGTGTTGGGCACTGGCACTGCCTTAGGTTCAGCAACCACTTGCATTTAATCTTTCTGTCAAAAGCTGACAAAGCTTTTTCCCTAGGCCCATGTTTATCTCTCCACCTGTAGAAGCTGATGTAACAGGTAGATAAGTTATCCCTCTTACTCAGGACAGAGCAGGAAAGCTGCATTCAAAGGGAAAAAACTGTATTTGGAGCTCAACAATAGTAAGTGTACACATACATGAAAGAGAGTAATACATCTTCTTTTGCAGTCACACACACACACACACACACAATGGATTTGCTTGTACCATTCCCAGAGATTAGAAATCTCTTAGGAGATTTAAGGTTTTCTCTTTCCCGTGCAAGTCTATTAGCACACCTCTACATGCAGCCATTCCGTTAGCCATTTCTGTTATCATGGAAAAATCAGGAGAGGACTGTCTTCTTTTTCATGTCTGAGTCCACAACTCTGCCTTTTCTGTGGCATATGCTACCTCAGAAACTTTGAGCAAGAAGAGGAGGTAGTCAGCACGGATTTAACTCAAGCAGTGGAGTAGAGGTAGGCGAGGGTTAATCTCACCTGTCTGGAGCTGCAGGCTAGGCAGTGAAACATGAGGGTAATGTATTTAGCTGTATTTATCTTTGGTTTAATCACTTGACCCAGGTCCAGACATTCCACTTTATGAAGGAATCTACAAAGTCAGATACCTGTGATAAAGGTAACTGGAAGAAGAAAAAGATCATAGGGAAGCATAGGGACCCCTGAGTGGCTTGAGAGACTGCCAATCTCAATAACCAGAGGAAGTCTTAATGCTGAAGGAAGATGAGACATCAAATTTCTGGCAGATGCCAGAGGTGCTTGTGCACAAGCTGCTCTCCCAGCAGAGACTGTGCACATTGACATCGACCACTTAGGCTTTGTTTGGTAATAGAAACCCAAAATCCCAAGTTGCCACCATGCCTGTATCCTTCCAAGGACACAGCCTGCTTCTTCTGCTGGCTCATATTATACAATGCTTTAAAAAAGTTTGGCTTCTTCAAATTCACTTCAGTAACATCTTGAAACAGAGAGAGCCTTTTGAAGAGCTGCTCAGGCAGAAAGAAATTCTATCTTTTTATCTGCCCACATTTTCCAGTAATTGCAGGTCTGGCCATTATCGTGCACAAACACATGTAGGAAGATCCAGCAAGGGCACCCTCTTGGCAGGATCATTCCTGTACATCAAAGCCTGTGCCTGAGCATAGCAGTGCTCTGGCAGCCCAGCTCTATGTGTTCATGCCCTCACCATGCTATTCACAAATACTGTTTTCCAGAGCACAGTCTTTTCTCTGTCAATGTAACCAGAATTTATGTGTGTAAATCTTCATTATTTACCAGCCTTCCACGCAGTGAGAAATGAGAATTTGGACACCCCTACCTTTAAGTTCCTTTCTGGATTGCTGCTGGAGTATAGGAGATCAGGGATGCACCTCCCTCGAAACATCTTGAGATGGTGGACATCATGTTGACTATTCCTGGTTGGTGAAAAGGCTTTGAGGCATATCAGTTAGTTGGTTTGCAATGCAAGAAATGATGGGCTATAATTTAAGCAGTTTAGTGATGGGCACTGTCCCAGGACAAAAGCATACTTGTGATTCTCCCACCTCCAAGGGTCTCCAGACACAGAGTACTCTGCTCTGTGCAATAATAATCCAGCCTCACATGCCTCTGCCTCTGCCTGAAACAGCTCTCCCCAGTAGTGGGCTCGTGGCCATGGGGGTGAGCTCGAGATAGCTTTCCTCTGCCTCTCTCTCTCCCCCTCCATCTTCCTGTCTTCTTTGTGTCCCATTTATATTTTAAAAGTGCCAATGGAATGATGCCTCCCTTACAGTTTGCAAACAAACCTCAGTTTTTCCAAATTTTATTAAAAATTGACATTAACTATCTATAGAGGTCTTCAGAGAGTTTTAAAAAAACCTTTTGAATACTATTTAGGTGTCCTGATTTAAAAGTATTTATCTGAAGTAAAGTATATTCAATAATTTTTGTTGTTAATGTAGAACAGAGTAGAATAATGCATTAATCTCATGGGATACTAATATGGCACCATTTTTTTCAGAATACAGAAGATAAATATGTACTGTATATGGCTGGGGGGGTTTTGCAGAGTAGTATTAGATATATAATTATCTTCATCTGATAAAGGATCTATAACGATTTTAGGATTTCTTTTGTTCAAGAGCAAGCTGCTGGTGCATCCCATAGGGGAGCAGCAATGCTTCCTGGAGGTCTGGGGGCAGGCTGTGTGAGGTGAGGGATAACTTTAACCCTCCCATCACCGTGGTCATTGAGCCTGTGGCACTCACTGCTTGTGCTGCTTCTTGTGGCCATCAGCAGCAGGCAGGCACTGCTTTTGCTGCTCTCTTTGCAGGTGAAGGAGTGAGTCACAAACAAAGTGATGTGGCCAAAACCACAGAGGAAATCTGCAGCAAGATTTTTTTCCCATTTGAGCTGAGTCCCCAGCCTTGGGCTCCATAAATGTTCTCCCAAAAGCATGAGCAGATATCTGTACATGTGGGCACCTGTCACTGCCCATCCTCCAAGGCAGCCAGAAATGCACAACTACATCATAAGGAGCCTCATGTTTCAGCATTTAAATAAAATTCTCTTTTCACTCCAATGGCAAGAGGATCTGTGCTTTTTGCTCCTGTCAGTACCAAGCCTAATGAATACAATAAAGTCCCGGGTGGCTGGTTTTGTTGTAAGGCAAAAATGTGGGATGATTATTATCTTGGGAAGAGATGAGGAGGCCTAAAGAAGGTGTCTGAATTATTCAGCTTTCTCTAATGCAAAGCAAGTCATTCTGTTCTGCTTCACAGTCATCTACTGGAAATATTCTGGGATTAAAATGGACACAAATTTTGGTCTTTACAGTCCCCTGTACAGAGAAGCTCGGATATGCTGAGGGAAGGAACTTGCTAATACAGGACACAAAAGAGCATTTTTTATTTCCTGGAATGGCATCTGCCTGCAGGCATATGGAAGACCATAGTCTGCTGCTGTAGGACTCTTGAAAGAAAGCAAAGGTAAACTCTGCCAAGGAAGTGCCTAAATTCTCTGTGTAAGTCTTCACCCTAACAACTGAAGGTATTTAGGGGCCACAGATCAGGACTGGTGGAAAAGTGCAAAACACAGTGTGGAAAACATTGAAAAATAGCCCATTCTTTGAGGATTTAAAGAACTGTAAGGAGGAGCCTGTCTGCAGGGTGATACCATTCCTTCTCAGGAACGGAGAGGAAGGTTGTCTTTGATCTGATCCACTTTCATGATCAGTAAAGGGATTTAGAAGCACTGTCACCCAGCTCCTACCGAGTGAAATTCTTGCAGAAGGTAGAAGAAAGGGAAGACATCTATTGCTGACATTGGTCTGGAGACTAATAGAGGGGGATGGGGCTCTAGCAGGAAGAAGCTCATAAAAATTCCTGCAGCGATATCAGCAATGCACTTTACCTCCTCCTGAGCAGTTTCGGCCTGAAGAGGATCAGAGTCGTTTGCTGAGCCGGGCTGAGCCGCATGAGCATCCCTGCCACAGTCAGGGGTGGGACTGACTTCAGTGGGTCTGCTCACCAGCAGGGAAAGGGTGCAAGAACAAAGCCTCGCTGTCCCGAAGGGAAAGTGGGAGATGCACCGGCACTATTTCATCCTCTGCAGCTGGAGCACATCACAGAGGCTGCCTAACAATACTTGACAGAGGTTCAGAGCAGGGCACGAGTTAGCATCAGCCTGTGGCTGATATGAGAAGTGGAATTAAAATGTGGTTTCTTGATCTGGAATTCTCATCAGAAAATCAATTATCATGGGAAATATAATAAGCCCTTTGAAGACTCATTATCCCAGATCTTTTTGGGAATAGTCGAAGTGGTCCAAGGGATTTATCCAAACAGATACCATTAAACCTGCTGCATAAAACACAATTGCAATTCCCAAGTTGCTTTGAAATTTTCAGGCCTTGTTTCATCCAAAAAATGAAAAACCCCCGTTGGGCAGCCCACAGTGGGGAGGTGCTATGGGAGTAGCCCTGCCAGCGGTAGTACTTGCCCCATCCCGCCTTGCTGTGCTTGGGGGTAACTCATCAAAGGTCCATTTCCACCTCCCTCCGCTGTGCCGGAGAGTCACGCCCAGCTCTGTGCCACGTAGCACCTGACGGCGAAGCCCAGGGCCGAAGCCAGCGGTGGAGAGCTGTGACAGGGACAGCCCGGCTGCCAGCAGTGGACAGGTGTGACAGGGACAGACTGGCTGCCAGCGGTGGAGAGCTGTGACAGGGACAGCCTGGCTGCCAGCAGTGGAGAGCTGTGACAGGGACAGCCCGGCTGCCAGAGGTGGAGAGCTGCGACAGGGACAGCCCGGCTGCCAGAGGTGGAGAGGTGTGACAGGGACAGCCTGGCTGCCAGAGGTGGAGAGCTGTGACAGGGACAGCCGGGTTGCCAGCGGTGGAGAGCTGTGACAGGGACAGCCCGGCTGCCAGCACGGCCCGCCTGGTCCTGCAGGGCGGCCAGCAGGGAGGATGCTGAGCCCGCAGACGGGCGGCGGACCCTGTCTGCCGTGGCGGGTATATGCCCAACAGCCGGTGCCCTCTCTGCATCTCAGCTGCCTCTGGGGACTCTGTTTCTTTGTTCTCTCCCTTCCAGGCAGGAATCTGTCATGTCTTCTTGCTGCTATCTTAATATTTCTCTGACCACATCACTGCATCCTTGGGAGCTTCTTGACTCTACAAGCTGCAGTGCTCATTTAAGTCATTTTAACAGAGGTAATTAAGAGGCAGTGCCCCATGGGGATGGACACACACTTTCCTCAAACTGCAGGGAGGCTCCTGCCCACAGCAGTGGCTGCCTGTGTGTGCTGTGAGCATTAGGTGGTGAGAAAGGAGCGATGTATCCACACGATCCCATGGTACTGAGCAGATCACACAGGCTAACAGAGAAGCCTCTGGTCCACAAAGCATTTCCTGCCCAGCTATCCTTCTTACAGACATGTGGGGTGAGATGAAGAGAAGCCAAGCCACAATGCTTGTGTAAGCTATGTCTGAGCACCAGTATAGCATCCATCAGCTTATGGGACAGTAGAGGAGGAGGGAGAACCTCCAGCTGAATTGAATGGGAACCTCCATCTGGAAATGACAGCACTAAAGCAGGGGAACACGGAAGATTTAGGGAGGAACATATGGGTGCTGGATGTGTGGTTGTGAGACAGAATCACAGGGATAAAGTGGGAAGCCAGATTTCAAGTGTAACTGAAACAGTGTCAAAAAAAAAAAAAAGAGCTGGAAGAAATAATCTCCCTCTGTCTTTTCTGAGGGAAATAACCCAGAAGGTGCCTCCTAGGGCTGTTTCATTTTCACCCCCTGACAAAAGGAGATTTTATGCCAAGGCAATAGGTTTCCTCTGGGGAAACTAGATAGAGGTTTTTCTATTCCCAGCCAACACATAAAATATAATGGATCTAAATATAATATATATAACGGACTCTAAACCTCAGGAGTCCCAGACAGACCTGACTATGTTTATCAGGAGCTGAATGCAGAGGAGGGCCCCACACAGGCTAGGACTTTGGGAAAAAACATGTCCTCCAACTCACACTCACAATCCCATTGGCCTTACGTACATGTAGGGGACTGCTCCCCCATGCCCTGATGTCCCTTGCCTCCTGCTGCAGTTCAGAGGGAGGGAGTTTGTAAGACACAGTCTCTGTTCTGCCTTGAGTTTCATTTTAGAAGTTAATCAGTTTTCCCATAAGATTAGAGGTGAAGCCAATCACATCTTACCATGTGGTAATTTCAGGCACGGATGTATATGTTTTTAGCATCAGGCAGATAACTAAAATAAATCAAGTCCTGACAACCTTGTGATTATATATTCATCTAAGAGCTCTTAAAGCCTCCACAAGAAGTTTCTTTGTGTCTGATAACACCTCCCTGCACAAGGCTCCCTCTTTTTTGTTTGGTCTTGCATCCACTCCAGGGTTTTCAGTGTCTGTACAATGTTTCCCTGGGGGAAAGGAAGTGGCAGTGCGAGGGGGTGGCAGATGGGAGTTGGGGAAAGTGTCCTTCTTACAGGTTGCCAGCTGCCCTCCCTTGGCAAGTGCCAGCACCTCTGGGCACAGACACAATAAAAATTGCCTTCATAAATGCGCAGCAATGATGGTGTTGTGGGGCTGCTCCTCTTCACTGCTGCAGATCACTGTGGGAGGCTCTCCTCACTGCTGGGGCTGCAGAAGATCACAGTGAGAGGCTCTTCTCACTGCTGGGGCTGCAGAAGATCACAGTGAGAGGCTCTCCTCACTGCTGGGACTGCAGAAGATCACAGTGAGAGGCTCTCCTCACTGCTGGGGCTGCAGAAGATCACTGTGAGAGGCTCTCCTCACTGCTGGGGCTGCAGAAGATCACAGTGAGAGGCTCTCCTCACTGCTGGGGCTGCAGAAGATCACTGTGAGAGGCTCTCCTCACTGCTGGGGCTGCAGAAGATCACTGTGAGAGGCTCTCCTCACTCCTCCTCACAGCAGCACTGACAGGGTGGTGTAAGGGGATGCAATGGGAACTGGAACAAGAAACAGAGCTGGGCCACGGTTGTTGTGAGAACGCAAGTGAGTTATAGGAGAGGTCGGTGAAATGTGAAGACTCTTCCTGCAATTTGACCTACTTTTGGTGTCTTTAGGGGCAGCTGATGCTCTTTTTGCTTGTTATTAAAAAAGGTTGCTATGGGAAATTCTGCAGCTTCTCCTTAAAGGCAAAGCTGCAGAAGCAAAGCTGGGAGCCAATGCCATGAGGGAGGAAACCCCATTCTGCTCCAGGGTGCACCTCCCCTGCCCCTGGCAGGGCCCAGTTTCCCATGGGCTGATGATGTTCCCCAGAGGCAGACCACCCCTCTCCTTGGCTCCCCCCTCCCTGTAGCTGACATTGAACCTTGAAAACCCCTGTCCACCAAAAATGACCTTTGATGTGCAGCAAAATGAGCTCCCTTGCCCTATCATGTCTGCTTTCCTCCGTGGTTGTACAGCACATGGACCACAGCTCCTATGCCTGCAGGCCTCTGCCCTGCCTCTTTGCACACAAGCATGCATACACATGGAGAATTGCTCTTAAATTTATTTTTTAAATGCCATGGAAGAAATTTATTTTTATCCAGAAACTTTCTAGATTTAGTTTGTGGAAGGTGCATCCAACCTTGTGCATTAAATGTGGTGAGGAAAACTCCAAACTGTTTTCCACCCAAACCCTACTGAATGAAACATGGACCCTTCAGAAGAGAAGCCAGCAAACCAACAACTAAAACATTGCACCAAAAGGCCCAAAGCCCAAGCAATTCTATCTTTGAGCATAATGTGGTGAAAATGTTCAGAGACTCCGGGAATACATCTAGCATGAGTTGCTTCTTGACTTGAAGGTGATACCAGAGGCATGAGATTCAATATCCATCTTCTATTTGTTATTGTTCTTTAGTTTAAACATTTCAAGCACACAGCTAGTGAGAGGAAAAAAAATGCCTGTTGACCAGTTACATATCTGCAGTCACAAACAGCAGTGTGTGGTAGAAAAACAATATGAAAAGAAATGATGGGCTGAAAATTATTCAGTCAGACACTTATGCAATAGAGCTCAGAAATGAGAAAAGGCCTGAACTGGAGCTCCATTCCAGCATTCACATGTTTTAGCCATCTGCCTTTGGGTTAAAGCATAGAAGCATAGACCTGCATCAGACATTAGGGGGCTTGTCTGCTCAGAGGGATGACACCCCTGTGTTTATCTGTTTGCAGTTTATTACAGGTCATGTGCTCTCTGACTGGGTAAGAGCTGGCTCCCTCACACTGGCTGCTGCATTCTGGGTTCAATGGGGATTTCTGGGGGGAGGGAGATACCACACTGAGAAACTGAGAAAGAGAGAAACTGAGTTTGCAGATCTGAAAGAAGGCATGAACATAGAGGGGTGGGTGGGGAGCAGGTGGGTGGGAGGGGAGTAGCTTCATCAGAGAGGCAGAGTTTTTGCTACAGAGGCAGATATGGGAAGTCTGCTGAGATGAGCAGGGAGAAGATGCAGCACTCTGAGTCAGCTTTTCTTGAAAATTGTAGGGAGATGATGTGGAGTTTGCTGCTACTTGCTGCTACTTTAATTTTTATAAAGCCTCTTTTTCTCTTTACATTTCTCTTTCCGTTTACACTCCATCTGGAGTCCAAGCACTGCAGTGTTTGGACTAATGCAGTGAGAGAAGGTCTGTGGGATATTTTGAGTCCTTTCTGAGAAGACTCATCAAAGGTGATGCCCGAACTGCTGGGCTCTTGACTGGCTGGACTGGTCCCTTCACTGTCCCCTGCTGTAGGAGTGTGTGGCTTCCCATTCCTTCTAACCTGGAGACACATTGAGCTTGTTGATGGAGTAGTTGGTGGGACCTGGGGTCACTGAACATTGCAGGACATGGCAGGGAATGAGGGGCTGGGTCTGTCAGCAGAACAGTGAAAGAGAAGGACACTTTCTTGTCTTCTCTCTTCTGAGCTGCAAGAGTACCCAAATACAAAAGCACTGAGAGGATTCTGGATCGAAACCTCATATTTATTTCCTCTGTATGGGAACCCCCTTGAGGAAGAAAATAACTTTATCCCAGGAGCTGCTAGAAAGAGCCCTTGGGGCAGTATTTATGCAGCAGCAATATCTAGACCTTCACAGGAAGGGAAATATAGTGCACTCAAATAAAAGTCTATGCTCTAAATTGTTCCCTCCTGAACAAACAAAAAAAAAAGGAATATGTGTGATGCTGAGCTGAAATGCTGGCTGATGTTTCAGAAATCATTTGGAGGAGAGAGATGAGGGTTATTTACATTGATGTCTGCAACCTCATAATTCCCAGAAGGCCAGCAGCCTGCAGCTGGGTCGTCTGCCTCAAAAATAAAACAAGTTACACTCAGGCAGACACAAGAAGATGACAGGGTGAGGGAAGGAAGGAAGGAAGGAATTTGTGGGTAACACTAAGAGCATTACTGATGCCCACAAATGCTCTTCCTGCATTTGTGGGTAACACTAAGCAGTACAAGAATACAGCATTCTCATACTCCAGGAAATGTCTGTGGATATCAAGGCTCTAAATTATCAAGCATTAACGTGTTCCATCTGAACATCCCACCTGAGTGCTTGGCAGGCCTCATTTTATTTTATTCTGGAACAGCCCCTGAAGCCCTGTCTCAGAAGCAGCCATTTCTTCTGTTCAGTGTGCAAGTGGCTCAGCAGAGGCTCTTCCTGCAGGAGCATTGAGCTCACAGAGGTGTCCACACAATCCCAGCCCCACCTGAGCTCTTTGTCTGCGGCTCTTTTCTGGGGCACAGGGCAGGGCTGTTTTCCCAGCCCCCCTCTTGACTCCCTGGCTTGGCTGTGGGACACACCAGTGGAGGCAGAATATGCTGGGAGGAGGCAAGACTGCCACTGATTGGCACAGATGCATTCTCCAAACCTTGGCAACTGAGCAGGCTTGTAGGTGAACAGTCATGATGGAAGAGGATCTTCTACAGCATCTTCCAAATTAGTAAATCACTGCAGTGAAAGATTTTATTTGACTGGCAGAATCTCTGTAGCTTTGGTGTTTGTTGTTCTAAATTCAGTCTCTTCCACCCTTGGCTTGAAAAAAAAATTGTATCTGCAGGAAACGAAGCTAGTACTTTATTTTATCTGTCAGCTTGTTCTACAAATCAGTATATGAGAAGAGTAAATATAACTGGACACTGACCTGCCTCACAAAAAGTCTGACCCTCTCCCTCCACAAACACGGACTTTTTGACATGTTTATTTGGGGAAGAACATATACAAATCTAGATGAGCCCAGGCAGAAAAATTCGTTCATGAGGAAGGAAAACAGCTAATATTCCCATTTCACCAGGGCTTTTGAATAAATAAATAGAGCAATTAATAATTAATAGATTTAAACTGGAACTCCTTACCCTAGGCAAAATTCCCTTTCAATGAGTTCTTTGCTCAAGCACAATATAGGTCAGAAATTTGTGATCTGATGTGAAGATTTTAAAAAATAATAATTGTGGGTTGATTTCCTCCCTTCCCAAAAGAAACGTTAACTGAAAGAACCATGTGGAAAGTAGAAGCCTATATTATTCTCTGGATCTTGTCCAATTCTGGGGAAAGGAGGAAGCTAAAGTATGGGCTGTGTCTTTCTTGCACGTCTTTGGTTCAATAGGCAGCAATAAAGGTATCCAGGGGAGGGCATCACAAGGCCTCCTGAGCCCTAATTTTTATAGGGCAAGGAGACAATCTGTAGGAGAGCTTCCTGAGTGGGGAAACCTTAATATAGCTGGACTCACTACTAATCCCATGGACAAACACAATCTGCAAATTATCCACAGATATTTCTGTGCTCACCGCCTAAAATGATGGCTAGGAGCTTCAGACTAACAATTGGGCAGGCCTGGAGCATTGTTGTGAGAAAAATCAAACCTACAACAACACATGAATGTCATGATTCAGTAGATTTTGAGGGTCCCTTGCTCACTGCTACTTCCTCCTTATGTTTTTCTTCAATTTTTACTCTGGAGAGGGGACAGTACAGTCTTAGGAGAAAAAATATGCAAAACTGAGTCAGTAAAGGAGTTTGAATCATCAGTACTAGGATTTTTGCTAGGTTTTTCTGAGTTTTGTTTTTTTTTTTCCCTGTTGTTAATTTCTCCTAGTTCTGGATTTTCCTCTGTTTGTCAGCTAAATTGCATCCTAGCAAAACTCTTCTGGCTGTATTTCATCCTTGGATTTTGCTAATGTCTGTGTGATGCTTCTACTCAAATTCTCCATCCAGACTTAGTTCTCAAATTCTCCATCCTGGTCTGCTGTCTGCTCCCTGTTTTGTTTCCCCAGGACTCCTGATGCTTCTGTTTATTCCACTCAGGCTGTCTGTCCTTTTTCTGCCCAAATGCTTTGCTGGTCTGCTTCTTGCAGGTTTCCAGCTCCCTTGAGGTAATTACACAACTGCTTTCCTGAGTTAAGCCAGGAGCCCTCATCTCCCCACAAATGCCCCCCACAAATCACATTTCTTTCTGTTTGAAAAAACAGCAAGTGAATGAAAAGACCAAACAACACACTGATGACAAAGCTTTCACTTCAGTCAGTAGAGATGAAAGGAGACTCAAAGCAACTTCTTGTAGAATCAGACAGGTGAATGGCAACAAAAGAAATTCAGTGCTATTATTTTCTTTATAAAAGTCATCGCAGGAAGGCACTTCAAGTGTTTGTACGCTGTAAAGTTTTCCACATTAGCTCTGTCAGAGAGGAGGGATAACAACGTATCATGGCAGAGGGAGAGTTCAGAAAGACCATTTTGACCTTGATCAGCAAAGCTAACTCTTGTAGACTGTGAAAAGAATGGAATGGGAGCATGTTCTGAAACATTTCTTGGACATACATGCTCAAAAGTTGACATATATGTTTAAAAAATGACCCCAAAATTTCCCCAGGGGTGTCTCAGTTTGTTTTCTTTGAAGAAGGCTGTAAAACTGCTTTCAGTTCACAATGTATGAGGCATGGAGTAGCACTCTGAACTTCATAAACTCCATTAGAGAAGTCAAGTGGGCTAGCATTTTGTAGAAGGCACTTCTCCATCTCTTTCTTGCCCAGGAGTGAGCCCTCATGAGTGTTTTCTCACCAGTCATGGCCAGGGCAGCGGTGATGGCCGGGATGAGCAGGGAGAGAGGACTGAGCACTCTGAACATGCATCCACCCTCCAGACCTGGCAGGTTTGGAGGGCTGGCCCAGCTCCATCGTGGCAGTGACAGACAAGTACCCTCAGACCAGGACAGCAAGTGGCAAATGACAGCACAAGGGGACAATCTGCAATGGCGATATCTTCTTCTCCATCAGAGTGACTCATTCAGCCACGGCTGGCAGCTGGGGCTCATTAGGTTGCTTTACCTATTGAGGAGGCAGAGTGATCTGTGGTTTGCTGAGGAAATATTAATTGCATAAAAAGATAATTACGGAAAGGCAATTCACTTCATGAAATTACTGTTGTGAGAAGGTGGCAGCTCTAGTGCTGGGGCAAGTGGATAATGCAGGAAGCAGCGGGTGTTACAGTACATTGAGCAATTAAACACACGCTCCTGGCTGAGCTGCATTCACAAACGGAGCAGCCTGGGAATCGCTCGCCCCGAGCACGCTCGAGATGTCATCTCCATGACAGATTCACTGCCACATAAACACAGCCTCCGACACAGCCTGCATCAGTGGATAATTTGGCTTTCCAGCAGAGCCAAGGCTCTCCAGGGAAGCTCTGGGGAGCTGCTGCTTTGGGATGGGTCTGGCCCCAGGCTGGGTGATCCCTCTCTGCCCTCAGCTGCAGAGGCACAGCCAGTGCCTGGCGGTGCAGCAGCTGCAGGGTCCTGGGTGGTCACAGGTCCTTGGTGTCCTGCAGTCAGGTGTCCCCTCTCCTGCACACACAGTCTCTTGCCATAGCTGTGTGCAGGCAAGCCCCACCGTGGGATGAGCACTGCCAAGTGCCCAGCTGGGATGTGACTGACCAGAAGGTTGGGATGGTCTCTCGGTGGAGCGTGGCTCAGTGTCTGCAGATGGGCTCCCACCCTAGCAGGAGGGTTTGGGCCCCGTGGCTGATGAGATGCTCTGGTGGTGATGGGGAGAGGGTAACTAACACTGACTGCAGTTGAGCCAGGGCTTCTGCCTGCTTTGACATTTGAGCCTTATGCACAATCTTCAGAGAAAACAACAAAGCAGTTTTACCCACTGAGGCCTTGCAGAGAGCAGCAATGCTCCCATGTGCAGTGAGGCTGGTCATGGCAGTAACAACCCTATTCCAGAGACCTTTGTACCAGAAACTCAGGAGTAACAAAGGGGCAGAATTACAGGGAGCTGAAGTGAATTCAGGGTGGCACAGATGTTGGCTGGCTGCAAAATCTCAAATCTTATTTTATTGCTTTTTATTTTTCCTTTGTGTCACATGTGATCCACTTGGGTTTCATTAGTAAAAATATTCCGCTTGTACATGGAAGACAGGCTGTGAAGCTGTAGAGGAGCTGATTCAGATGAGAATGTCCCAGCAGAACAATTGGTGCTATTTATAAAAAATGCACTCTTTGCAGTGTATAATTAGAAGCTTCGCCTTCCACACACAAATTTGAGATAATGTCTCTGAAAGAAAGTGAAGGAAATCCAAACAGAACAATTTCTGTCCTGAAACTCACTTGTTAAAAACTCCTTCAGTTTTTCACCCCACTCTCATCTGGATATCTCATCTCTCCATGTCCCAGCTAAATGACTAGTGGTCTGGGTATGTGGAAGCACTACAGAATGTTTTGCAGCCAGAAAGGTAACTCAGGCAGATAGAAGTAAAATCTGTGGGTTTGTTACACCCTCATACACAAAGACTTTTGAAAACCTCACCTGTTGATGGCAGAGCTGCCTGGAACAGAGGAAGATGCTATGGCTGGGGAGCTAGACTTCCAAGTTGGAGCAAAATAATTACATTTTAAAATTTAAAATACTGGGTCTCCGTGATGTTAACACATATCATAGTATGGATTAAAGACATGACATTCATTGTCAACAGACTTTCAGAGGTTTGTTATAAGTGCACACAATTAAAGTGAATTACTAAAAAACCTTTTGAAAAGACATCAAGGTAGTACCTGAAAATCAAAACATAGTGAAATCAGAATGTTGCTCAAGAAGCCCTTCTCCACCAGCGTTATTCTTAAAATTGATACAAAGTATTCCCACAAGATATCTGGGCTCTGGTGAGGCAGCACCTTCTGATGCCGTTCTGCCAGCACTGCTTGTCCATCCCAGCTCAGCAGCAAGCCCAGCCAGCCCTGCTGCAAGTGAAGAACCTCCTCAGCAGCTGTCTGGCGTTTTGGGAGATGTCTTGGCCCTGGACCAAGGGAGGAAGGGAAGCCAAGGACCCTGTCAGTGAGCTCTCCCACCAGCACTGTGGCCTGGGCTGATGCTGGCAGGGTGGAGACAGCCACCCTGATGTGTAGAGGCATTTTAATTAAATCCTGACATATGGCAAAACTCTTGGAGTCCAAACACCAACTACTTCTCCATCTAGGCAGAGAGCAGCCCAACAAAGTACGTGAGGTCTCAAGTGCAGGTGTGGGGATTGCTGAATGCATTTGCTTGCCATATGAGCTCTCTCTTTACAAATTATAAATGGATGATAATTAAATTATTTTCATATATATCTCATTGCTTAAAGTGACATAAAAATTTGCTTTAAAAGCAGTAAAGGGAATACTCACAGTCCCCTTGCAGAGCAGCTCTTTTTTACTCCAGTTTTGCAGAGAGGTGGATAAGCATAAGTATCTGGTTTGGAGATCAGACAAATAGCTAGATGCAGAGCTAGAAATAGAAACCAGGAAACTTATTTTTCACTCCTTGCACAACAGTATCATCCATTCTCCTCCTATGGGAAAGGGAAACAATGAAATTATCATGGGAGTGCTGTGAGTATTTGGAAGGTTGGAAGGAAAGCATTTCCTTCCCCACATGTAGCTCTGTGTTGGCTGCCCTTCTCTGCTGACCACAGTGAGCAGAAGCAGACCCTTGAGTCTTGTGTCCTGAGGAAATGAGTAATTTGCATTTCTAACACTTACTGGGTGCCATGAACTCCTCACAGCTACAAGGCTACTCTTACTGAGCCTTCCAAGCATCCTTTGGGTGGGAGATGGAAGATCTGCTTGCTCACCAGCTGGGGACAGTGTATTGAGCCAAGCAGTGGCACTCTTTCTTGCAACAGCTTTCTCTGAAAGCAGAGCAAGCACCACTATATGGAGACGTGCTCACTCCTGACCCCTCAGCTGCAGCCTCACAGCAAATACGGTTACCACAAGATTCTTGAAAACTATCCTAGTGATTACCATGTTTTTTGGTTTTTTTTTTTAAACAGTCTTGTCTAGTTACTTGACATGGTTCAGAATACATGATTTTCTGTGCTCTGCACTTTGTTGCTAATAATTGTTCCTCAAAGTTCATTCCTTTCACCTCTGTTTGCTGAGCTCACAAGAACTTGCTTAGGATCAAGTGATAAATGTTTAAAAAGTGCTTCCAGCAGTGTGGACTGAAATTTGGCAGGCTAAATCCTATTCAGGATAGATACAGGCTGAAACCACAGGACAATCTGAATATGGATCAGTTTTATCCAAGCAGAAGGCGCCACCACTGCAGCCTTCTCCTGCCTAGGACATAGCAAGAAACTTGCTAGCAGGAAAACAATGACAATGCAGCCTCTGGATCTGCAGACAGGCTGCTCCTGCAGCCTGGGACCTTTTTTTCAGTATGCTCATTTGACCAGAAGGAAGAAGCTGTGGATAGGACTGGGGAGTCACCTATAACCCCCAGTATGACTTGTTTGATTTAGCATGGATAATTCCTTAGGCATCTGGTGATCAATGGGACCTGCTTGCAGCTGGGCCCCTTAATGCTGTTCACTTTTCAAAGAAATGCAGTAATGGAGTAGAACAGACAGTAATGAAACTCTGAAGGACCCCAAACTAGAGCTTCTTTTTCTCTTCCTTTAATTGCAAGGCTAATGTTCCACATAAATATCTAGCAGCTGGTTATTTGTGTATGTCACTTTGAAAGCCTGGCTAAAGAACAAGAGAGAGTACAGCTGGGAGTCAAAAAAGCTTTCAGAGGAGATAAGGCACTTTGCTACCAGCACTTCATGGGAGGGGCATTCAGACAGCGACATGATTTTAAAAGATAAAGTGCAGAGAGTATTAAGTTCATACAGAATTTAAATATTTATTAAACATATATACCAGAGGCAGCCACAAAGCATGAGGCTTAAGAGAGGGTTCCTGAGATAAAAGGTAAATACAGGCGGTATATAATGCTCTCTGCTTCCACAAAGAGAAATCCATCAGACATTGCTAAATGGAAAAAAAAAGCATAAACCTCTGAAATGAGCTAAGCAGTAATTGTCTAATGTCAAAAAGACAAAGCACAGGCTCTTCCCTCTATTCTCTTTATTATTTATAATTTACTTTTTGCTCAAACCTGCAGCCGTAACTGCTCTGGGTACAGAGTCACTGTCTGGGAAGCTACCAGAGGCTGACATTTTAAAGGCAGAAGGGATCTGAGCTAGTCCCTGAAAAGCAGTGTCTCTGCCTCTATAGGCAGGTCCTCTGATTTCTCATGCAAATTTATGGATAAATATCCAATTATCTGTATCTGACAGACAGGCATGTCTGTATGAATAGAAACATGCAGCTGTGTGCTCATCTCAGACTCGGTGTTTAAAGACTGTCTCCTGCCTCGAGGAAGCTGGCATTCAAGAGAGAGATGTGTTAACCCCCAGACATCAGCTGAAAATCCACGGAAGTTCTCGTGAGCCACCTCCAACAGAACTGGCATTCGTGGACACAGGTGAGTAGATCAGCTAATGGTCCAAGAGCACAGCACACTGAGAGCAGAGGGCAAGGCAGGGCACAGGTGGCACAACAAGTTCATGTGCTGGGCTGCTGGGAACCAGTGCAAATGGGGGCTGTATGGCTCAGAAGTGAAAATAAGAAAGAAAAATTAAAATAATCACAAGTAAAGACATGGAAGTGAATACTTGTGGAAAAAGAAAATCTTGGTTAAACTCAGAAAGCAGCTTTTAGAAAGGGATCAGACACTGCAGATGAGAAATTCTGCAGGGACATCAGTCAGAGGAACTCAGCCTTAATGTGAGACCCTTTTTTATGCTCTTAAGAAATAACACTAAATTTTGAACTCCAGATGATCTAATTAAATATGTTCCTATCATCTTACCTTAGTCTGAGGAATATGAAGTATATGTCTGTTGGTACTTGCCAGCAAGCTGGATCTTTGGACATTTTTCTCACGGAAAATCTTGACCCATCTCTTTCTGTCACCTCTGATATTTGTCCATTGCCTAAATTCCACTTAGCTTAACTAAAGCAGGGATGGCATAAGATGCCTGTTATAGTTACTCATTTCTGGTAGACCACTACTCATATTCAAATCACGTTCTATTTCTAGTGATTATAAACAATTTCCTCTGTAATACAGGGCTGCTTGACTATTTATAGACCTACTAAAAGATTTAAAATTATCAAAGGGCCAACACTTGAGAGACAGGACATGATCAATTCCCAGCACCAGTGCCAAGGCAAAGAAAAATATGTGAGAAGATAGTTTCAAAAGGTGATATTGGATGGAGGGAGTTTCCCAGCAGCCATTTCCAAACAGTAGTTTTGCTGTCCAGATGTGAGCCCCTGGCACAGCTGTTCCTTGGTGCCACAGGACTGCCTTTCTCACTCTTCAGAGAGCTGGCTCTGAGGCTTGCTCTGCAGTGCAAGTGCTGCTGCCCTTCTTCATTGTGCAGCACTTCACTTTCAGGATGACAGTGTTCAGCCCTTTCCTGTCAAATCCATGTCCTTTAAGTTATCTCCAAAATGGAGAAATTCTTAGGCATTTCCTAACCCCCTGGTGTCATAGCTCAGAAAGCTGAATGGACTTAGAGCAGCCTAAGCTAATTTATAAGATCCATTTACTGGCAGGATACCATTTCCTTTTGGATTTGTGAAACACACAAAAAAATTTAAAGGTTTTTCTCCCTGTTTTTAGATGCTTGCCAAATGGTCCTGCAAACACATTGACATGGACGCTCTCAACACGGACAGTCTCTAACTGTGCAATTAATGACTCTCAAATATTTGCACTGTGGGAATGTGGGAGTGCTATTGTTTTTCTTCCCAGGCAAGCATGATGTCCACATCACTCAACACCCCCTCCCAAGGTTTTTGGAATAGCTGTGAGAATGTGCCCTGCACAAATAGCTGCATGACATTTTTATCTAGACCAGATTTACTTTATGTGCTTTCTTCAAATATTTGTGGGAAATAGATAAATGCATCAGGAATTTATGGTAGGGAATGAACTCTTTTTGGAGGAAAACAGTGTCACAGAGATACTGCAGCTCTTTTTGCTCCGACTGGCTGCTTACCTCTGCAGCTCATCTCTGAGTTTTAAATGGTCTGGGACAAGGCCCCAGGATTCAGGTACTTTTTCCAATGAAAATTGAGATGGACACCACTCACACATCTCACAGAACAGCTCTTTGCCTTCAGTCTTGGGTTTGTCTGTGGCTATGTGTGCCCTGCCAAGCATTTTCATTTTGCTTCCTCACCATATCAAATACAGGCCAGTCTGACAGTCATTACCAGGGCTAACAATGCTGGGACCTCTCACCTTTCCATGCTATTTCCTGTGAAGGGAGATGGAAAGGTGGAAGTCTCCACAAGATCACCATGAAGAAATGGGCATGGCAATGTCCCACTCCCTTTTCCACTGATAAGGAAGGACATGGAGATTGCTTGAGCAGAGGTCTTTCATGTGTGGTGAGATGTTCAAGGGAAAAATCGATTTATTTGTTCAACATTTTAAGGTATACATTTGAAAAGCCTAAAAATCAGAACTCATTTTGTCTGGTGAGCAGGAATGTACCCAAGAAGTAGCAATACCTGCACCTCCACAACGTTTTTGTCCACAATGAATTCCACATTTCTGGAAAAAGAGGTGAGGGATGACCTGCCTAAAGACCTTTTAATCTAAGATCTTTGTTTTGAATGACCTTCTGGTCTAGTTTCGACTCAAGGGATGTTATAAATTGGGAAGTCCTCCTCCTGATGGAGGTAATGAAAGAACAGTTTGTGCCAAGCAGTATCAAACTGACTGCACTGAACAACCCAGAGTCTGCTTTGGGAAACCAGAAACCTGTGGGTGAAAACTGTTGATGCTTGACTTTTTATTTTTTTGTCATAGTTAGCTTTCCAAATGTCAGTGCCACTCAGTTTGCCAGCAGTAGCACCGCTGTGCTAGAAACTAAACTGGGATACTGATTTATACAGCAAAAGCTCAGAATGGAAAACAAAAACCCTTCAAACTGCATCTTTATTTTATCCAACTTTGGGAACAACTAAGGAAGTTTTCACAATCAGAGTTCATCTGACATGCAAAGAGTTCATCTTGATGAATCCAAAGCCCAACTTGAATTTGAGTTGTGCTTTCTAAAAAAGGGTTGTGTTCAACAGTGTGCCTTTTTTTCAGTAACCTCTGTAGACAGGATGTGAGAAGCTCACAGGTAAATGTTACAGAAAGCCCAAAGCCCTCTTTGCACAGCTATTCTTAGCAGAGATTTTATTGACCCAACATCATCTGTATTGCTTAAGATGCCAGTTCTGATAAAAAGTGCTAGACTGACAACTGTGGGGACTTGAGGTTTGTTTACTCACTGAACCAAGAGAAAAGAAAACAGCAGTAGGGAAGTTTCTTCCTTCCCAGAACACCCCGCCATCTTTATTCTCATTACCTAATTTTTGTACAGAAGCAGTTTTTTGGAGCTCCAACCAGCAGCTCCTTCTGCTGAGCACTGTGAAAATAGACAACCTCTTCCATTCTGGTGAGCAGGACCAGGATAGTAAAGTACTTTTTACTCCCATGAGATTTCCACTCAAATGGCAGCTACATTCTGCAGATTTTCACTGTCCCAACCAAGACCTGCAAACTCATTTTATTCAGGGAACAGTGTGAGCACCCGACGTCACCATCTCCTTAGGCTGCTATCATAATCCTGGTTTAGGGGGACCCTGACCTAAAGCTGTGATATGTTTCTGAGTAGTACATAAGCTTTAGCCAAAAGAAGAGGAACAGCAGAAGGAAAACTAAGACAAGGGGACAGTTTGTAGAAACACTGCATTACTGAGACATCTGTTTGCCACAGGGGCAATGGAACAAGACAAAACTTGTGAAAATTGCCTTCAATGGTCAGGGTTGAAGCTGAAGAATCTGACAGTACCTCGATTTGGGGGGGGACTCTAGTGAAAGGAGATGGCATCCCCATTTGGAGTCCATTCAGTTCAGCACCCAGGGACAAGTGCAGCCCTCCAGCACAGATCACTCTAATTGCATCCTATTTACAGTGTAATTGCCCTATAAACAGACACACACATCCAGCATAAGATAATTTGGATGTGTAATTATGTGCAGTTAGCAAAATTCATTGCTCCCTGCTCTACTTATCCCTAATGAATGGCCTGTGCAAACAGCAGGCTTGGTACTGGGACAAATTTAAGTGTGACATGGGCAAGGGTAGTGCCAGAGATCAGCACCATTTGTCACTGAGTGAGGAAAAGAGGAGTGTAGCATGAGCAGTGAGAAGATCACCAAAGTCTGGAGGGGTGGGGTCAGAGGAACTGTGCATGACCAAAGGATTCAGAGGACTCAGACCTTGCTTTTGACCTGGAAGCGTGGTTTCAGGTAAATAATTGGGTGTCTTTATGCATCAATTTTAGCATCTACAAGACAGGGCTGGCCTCGTTTCTTTGAAATTGAAGTGGGACACAGAAGAAAATTTTTATGAAAGAGCAGAGATATTCTGTTATTTCAACAATACATGAGGGATTCTCATATATTAGAGTCCAATAAATGCTTTTAAATCTTAGTGGATGCAAAAACATTAGAGATATATGACTTAAAGTTGTTGGCATCTGATGAGAGAGGCACTGGCTGAAGAGGCTCAGGAATATCCCCAAAGTCAGAAATTTTAGGACCAGACAAAAGTAGATATGTCTGAGGTATTGGCAGTAGACCGTAGGGAAACAGACATCACCTCATGCTTGTGAAACAAAGCAATTTAATGTTGGGAAAAAGAAAGCCCTTCTGGGTCTGACAGATGGAGAAAGTGGAGTTTTCTGTCCCTAGAAGCTACAGTTCTGGGAAACAGAGCTGGGCCCTGAGTGAATCAAAACTGTCTGTGAGGCACTCCAGCAGATCTGTCATTTGCTAAACAGTGATGATGGTGAAAAAATATCCATGTTCTAAAAAAATGTACTGCAAATGGAAACCACCCAGCTGGGCTTCCACTCTCTGTGTGAATTCAGGCTGTGGTATTATCTGGGAGGATGCCTCCTTGCTGACAAATGTTAGCCATTACCTGCTGGAAGAGGAAAAAAAGCAAAACATTTTTTCCGGCTCTCCTGTGGAGGTGTATCCTTCCAGGAGTGACTCAGTACCTTAGCTTGGAATTGCTCTTTTGCTGCCCTCCATTTTTTTCTCTCATTCCAAGGAACACAGTTCATTTACTTTGGCCTCCCTAGGCTGATCCTCTCAGTGTTTGCTCTCTTTTCTTCCCAGAGGACCATGTCCCACTCTAGACTGCTCCATGGCATCAGGGGCAGAGCTGCAGCTGGGCTGTCCTGGGTGGCTGTGCTGCTGCATCCTCAGAGGGACAGCACTCAGCCTTGGTACCCCTGCACCAAGAGGGTGCCTTGTGCAGGAGGCAGAGAAACCTCACATGCACCATTACTTTTGAGGAATTAAATATCTAGGAATTAAGGATGAATTTCCGTTCTCTCTTGTTTGATTAAGGTTAGAAAATACCATCTCAGTGGGGCTGGCATCCTTTCCCACATACAGCCTCTGGCAGCTAAGGCTTCTCTTTTGTTCTCAGTAGCTTAGTGCCCTTCCCACTGGGTGCCCTGATCCGAGAGAACTTGTTTAATGAAATCTCCCATCTAATGGCAAAGTTCCCCGACACAGGGACTTATTAGGCCCCAGGAAATTTAAGAAAAAGCAGAGGAATTTTTCCACCCACACAGAGCAGAGTGTGAGCCATGGGTGGGTGGGCAGCAGACTTGACTTTGGTGGCTTTGGAAGGCAGTAATGCATCCCTCTGGGGAAAGGCAACTCCAGCCTACCCTGGAGGAGCCTACCCAGTCCTGAGGAAACACTAACAGAGGTTGCTTCTGGTTCATCTCCTTTGTGGCATGTACTTGTCTTCTTGCACCCTTATTCCCATGAGATTGCATTTTTCTGTGCTGGACAGAGAAGGTTTCATTCTGGTATCAGCCTCACCCTCCCATCACACCACTCTTGTTCATGTTTCTGCTCTCTTAAACCAGGAGAGCCCCATGGCCTCTGCTGCAGCCCTGGATCACCCCAGCAGGCTGCCCAGCCCCACGGAGCCCAGCATCACAGCAGACCAGGCTCCCTGGTGCAGTCCTGGCAGCCCAGCAGCCTGCTGCCAGCTCTCCCTGTGCCAGGAGCCCTGCACAGGGAGGCATCAGCCAGGCACAAGCCTGCCTACCTGGAGCGATGCAATGCTGGCCCTGTTTCAGCCAGAGAGCTCAGCAGGGCCTGGCTCTGGATAATCACAGCAACCTAGGCACAGCCTCCAGGCTCAGCAAGTGCTGTATTTAATGTGAATAAAATAATTACAGGAATGGCACTCACTGTAGTTAGAAAGAAAAAAGACTGCCTGCACCTTCTGTGTGTGTTACCACTAAGGAGCACTGTTTTCTTTAGTTTCTTAATTTAAATTTTCTTTACATTCTGCTTCCTGCCCAGAAGTATTTAAGAGCTTTTTAAAACTAACAATGGGAGGAGAGAAGAAGGGAAGAACTTGAAACAAATTCTGTGCTGGCTCCAGGAACACACTGGGGCCAGATCCTTCTCCTCATCCTGCCAGCAGCCAAATTTCTGCTTGGACCTAGAGGGAAAATGAACAAGGGGTTTATTGCATGGCTGCCTAAAGGGCAAGATCCTTTTGGCAGCATAAGGAAGAGAATCAGCCCATTCTTATCTTTGGCAGTAGAGCAACAGGAGGGCTCTACCACTAGAGTCAGAGACTCTGAGAGAGACCTAAAGATGACATTTTTAAGTCCTCTGTCAAAGACAGCAAGTTGCAGTAAACAAGACTCTTTAAATTGCCAGTAGATACTGAACCATCCCCTGATGAGCAGTTTTTGGCAGCCTGTGAACATGGAGGATGGATCATCTGGACACATCTGTGGGTTGCAGATGGGGCAAGTGTTTTGCTGAACTTCAGGAGACCTTAGGATCTTGGCTGTGTGCACAGAAGGAGCAACAATTTCAGGGGCTTTTGCAAAACAGCGCCCACAAATAAGCATTTTTTCTTGTTCTTTCCAGAGCTGCACAACTCTTCCAGTGTGTTAAGAACAAGGCTACCCTGTAAGTCCTAACAACATCCATCAGGGAGGATGATACAGTAGAGCATGGAATAAGTGGATGTGGGAGGAAAGGAGGGGCATAAGGAGATCATCTACATAATTTTTAAATCCAGGCAGATCAGATGTGCTGAAGAAGCTCCCTACATCCAGGGAGATGCAACAGCTGAGCAGGTGATTAATGAGGCCTCAGCTTGGCTGTGCTGAACATTCTGCCAAGGCGTGGGAAGGGACACAAATCGGCGAGCTGGGGTGGAGTTTCAAGGAGGCAACTTTAAATATTGGTACCATTTGTCAGCTTGCTGCTTGCTCAGCCTGGACAATTCCTCCCTGTCTGAGTTGCTCCGGGCATGGACATGGGGATTGCAACCATTAATTTTGGAAGGTGCTTTGATAAAAAAAAAATTGATTGTTAAAATTATTTTTTGATTTTAAAAAGATAATAAATTTCACAGTAGCTCATAATAGCACAATCAGCAAACACATTAATCCTCATGTTCCTTGGACAGGGGCAATGGCAAAGATCAGTGAGCCAGGTAAGTTGAAAGAAAGATGAAAGAAGTTAACATAATATTGACCTTGAGGAAAGTAGAGGGAAAAATGTGCCATGGCAAGATATTGTACATAAGGAAGGAGGAGACAGAGTGTGCTGACTGAAGCAGCACAATGGGCCTTGGGAGAGCCATAGCAACAGAAACAGATTGAGATGATAAAGCAAGAAATGCTTCACAGGGAGAGGTTTCTCAAGGCAGGGAGATGACTGAACAGTACTGAACCAAGACCAGGAAAAGAAAATCTCTTTGGAATCTCCTGGCACTTGCTTCAGAAAATAGATCAATGGAGGCCAAAGCAGTCTCTTACCTTGGCTCAAATGACCCCTGACATGTCTGGTTTTCTTGGAGCTGGAGCAGTTCTTAGGTCCAGCAAAAGTTAAGGCAGCATGAACAATCACAGTGCTTGGCTCTAGCCCTAATGCCCACTGGAGTGCATATTGTGCAATAAGATGTAAGGTCCTGCATGCCTGTGCCATTCTATTGTGCAGTTTATTAGGCAAGTAATCTTATTAGACTGTGGCAGAAAAGATATGAAAAGGATAATTAATTTTATCAGATGATTTTGAAACAGACTGTTGTTGATGTTGAAATAGACACTGTTTTCTCCTCTATATTTATGGAGTCTGAGCTTTTGAACCCAGAAAGCACAGGGCAGTTCAGCCTGACCACCTATTTTAGCAAACTGGACTGTCTTATCAGCAATTTCAGTTTCAGATGGGTAACATCTGCTTAAGATCCACCACCTCTGACTGCTTTCTTTTTCCCAGTCCTCAGTCCATTGCAAGAACTGTTCCAAGATTCAGGTGGAGATTAGAGCCTGTTCAAGCTGTCAGGTGACAGGAAACCTTTTCTAAATATGCTCAGAATTGCAGTAACAAAGTGCTCAGCAAACAATACTGTCACTGCCAGGTGTTTTTCAGCTAAGATTGCTTCAACACATTGTTGATGATGCCATCCTTGGTCAGGAATCATTTTGGGAGGGGGCTGGTTGCTGTGCTTTTAATGGCACAGGTGCCTTCCACTTTTTGCTCTGAAGCTTTCTACAGACTTTATATTCCCAGCTCATGTCCAAAGAGGATAAGGTGTTTTGGTCTTGCAGGAATCCTGTAAGAACTGTATCACTGAAGTTTCTGAAAGGATGATCCATGGTGGGGATCCATCCATCCATTCATCCACCAGGAATTTAGAGAGACAGGGTGAAATCTTGTTCCCCTCTGAAAGGGGAGGCAAAACTGCTCCCTGGTAGCACTTGCCCCAAGTGGCACTTGCCAGATGCACAACCTTTAGTTTCAGCCCCTGGTAAATCTGCCTGTCCCTTGGGGACAAATGGGGCAATCGATACAACCAGTGTAGGTACTGAGGACCAGAATACATGCTGTTGGTAAATTGTAAAGGATAGGGTGAGAGTGGGCTTAATTGTATTTGCTAGCAGACTTCACCACATGTTGTGTGAAATAAGATATTACTAATATCTAATCTGCAATGACAGCAATCTTTTTTTACTCTGTGCTCTGACTGCTCACAATCACTAATCACTGGTGCTTGCTTTTCTTCAGTTCTTTCCTTTAATGAGCAATTAACCTGTGCAATGGCGGACCCATGGTGGATATAATTTTCAGGTGGATACCTATGCCAGACCGTTCAATTATTACAAAAGCTGCATTAACTGAGTTAAATTATTAAGAAATATTTCCTGGTTTATGAAGTGGCAGCTGTTCTGGGACAAGGGGAATTCTCCAGGGTCATAAAAAGCTCATAAAAATGCAGCATAGGTCCTCATTGGAGAAATATCTTTGGCTGTCTCTATTCAGCCTCTTAGATAGTTTTCAAGCTTGAAACATAATCTTAAGCCTACATGTGCCAGAATGGGGGAAAAAGCCTCAAAACTTGAGTTTGGGGCTTGGACTCTGAGCTTTGGGAAGTGGTGGCACAGTAGTCCCCCAAGTGCTGGCACATCCATATAGGAGGTTTGTGTCTTGACCTTGCTTTGTCCAAACTAAATACATCTAGGCAAATAACCACAGCCATTTTCACAGACTCAAACTAGATAGAATGTCCCTCTTCTTCCTCTTGCTGTCCCACTGTTTTGCACATGCAACCAATAAATCTAGTGAATGAAACTGCTTGCAAGTATGGCAGTTCCACTCAGAACTAATTCAGATTCTGCAGAAATGTTGTAGAATAATTTTATGAAACTTTTTCTTCTGTGTGCTTTTAGCTTCATGCTTACATGCATTTATTTGATCCCTTTTTCTCTTAAAATATATCAGAAAGACTAGGAGACATTAATGATGAAATAGATGGCAGGTCTAAATTACATTATCAACACTGCCTTGTCATCCACCATCTGGGTAGAAAAATGTAATAGAAATGGAAGTTTAAGTCAAAAAATCTGTTCAAAGGATTCAAGATTTGCCTCTCTAGCTTTACAAAGCTGTATGACAACAGCTACAGAGAGCAGTTTATTTTCTCTCTTCACAAANAATTTTATCAGATGATTTTGAAACAGACTGTTGTTGATGTTGAAATAGACACTGTTTTCTCCTCTATATTTATGGAGTCTGAGCTTTTGAACCCAGAAAGCACAGGGCAGTTCAGCCTGACCACCTATTTTAGCAAACTGGACTGTCTTATCAGCAATTTCAGTTTCAGATGGGTAACATCTGCTTAAGATCCACCACCTCTGACTGCTTTCTTTTTCCCAGTCCTCAGTCCATTGCAAGAACTGTTCCAAGATTCAGGTGGAGATTAGAGCCTGTTCAAGCTGTCAGGTGACAGGAAACCTTTTCTAAATATGCTCAGAATTGCAGTAACAAAGTGCTCAGCAAACAATACTGTCACTGCCAGGTGTTTTTCAGCTAAGATTGCTTCAACACATTGTTGATGATGCCATCCTTGGTCAGGAATCATTTTGGGAGGGGGCTGGTTGCTGTGCTTTTAATGGCACAGGTGCCTTCCACTTTTTGCTCTGAAGCTTTCTACAGACTTTATATTCCCAGCTCATGTCCAAAGAGGATAAGGTGTTTTGGTCTTGCAGGAATCCTGTAAGAACTGTATCACTGAAGTTTCTGAAAGGATGATCCATGGTGGGGATCCATCCATCCATTCATCCACCAGGAATTTAGAGAGACAGGGTGAAATCTTGTTCCCCTCTGAAAGGGGAGGCAAAACTGCTCCCTGGTAGCACTTGCCCCAAGTGGCACTTGCCAGATGCACAACCTTTAGTTTCAGCCCCTGGTAAATCTGCCTGTCCCTTGGGGACAAATGGGGCAATCGATACAACCAGTGTAGGTACTGAGGACCAGAATACATGCTGTTGGTAAATTGTAAAGGATAGGGTGAGAGTGGGCTTAATTGTATTTGCTAGCAGACTTCACCACATGTTGTGTGAAATAAGATATTACTAATATCTAATCTGCAGTGACAGCAATCTTTTTTTACTCTGTGCTCTGACTGCTCACAATCACTAATCACTGGTGCTTGCTTTTCTTCAGTTCTTTCCTTTAATGAGCAATTAACCTGTGCAATGGCGGACCCATGGTGGATATAATTTTCAGGTGGATACCTATGCCAGACCGTTCAATTATTACAAAAGCTGCATTAACTGAGTTAAATTATTAAGAAATATTTCCTGGTTTATGAAGTGGCAGCTGTTCTGGGACAAGGGGAATTCTCCAGGGTCATAAAAAGCTCATAAAAATGCAGCATAGGTCCTCATTGGAGAAATATCTTTGGCTGTCTCTATTCAGCCTCTTAGATAGTTTTCAAGCTTGAAACATAATCTTAAGCCTACATGTGCCAGAATGGGGGAAAAAGCCTCAAAACTTGAGTTTGGGGCTTGGACTCTGAGCTTTGGGAAGTGGTGGCACAGTAGTCCCCCAAGTGCTGGCACATCCATATAGGAGGTTTGTGTCTTGACCTTGCTTTGTCCAAACTAAATACATCAGGCAAATAACCACAGCCATTTTCACAGAATCAAACTAGATAGAATGTCCCTCTTCTTCCTCTTGCTGTCCCACTGTTTTGCACATGCAACCAATAAATCTAGTGAATGAAACTGCTTGCAAGTATGGCAGTTCCACTCAGAACTAATTCAGATTCTGCAGAAATGTTGTAGAATAATTTTATGAAACTTTTTCTTCTGTGTGCTTTTAGCTTCATGCTTACATGCATTTATTTGATCCCTTTTTCTCTTAAAATATATCAGAAAGACTAGGAGACATTAATGATGAAATAGATGGCAGGTCTAAATTACATTATCAACACTGCCTTGTCATCCACCATCTGGGTAGAAAAATGTAATAGAAATGGAAGTTTAAGTCAAAAAATCTGTTCAAAGGATTCAAGATTTGCCTCTCTAGCTTTACAAAGCTGTATGACAACAGCTACAGAGAGCAGTTTATTTTCTCTCTTCACAAACAAAGTTCAGGGGGATGCTCTGCAGGCAGCATGCCTGAATTCAGAATTTTGTGCAAACTCAGAGCAGGGAAAATGACCCTCAAGGGTTCTTTTCTGTTTCCAAATCAATTGCTTAGCTCAAATGCTGAAATAGGCTATGGATGCAATACAAATACATTGAATATATTGTGCCCAACTTCAGATTTTGAAGGTCTCAGAAGTTTCAGTTAGTGAGGAAAGAAGATGTTGTCCTGTGCTAGAAGAACAAAGCATCACCTCCTCCTCTTGTTCTGCCCAAATGCTTGCAGACACAGTTCAAGAACCCCCGTGATCCTGAGATCCTGGTTTGTTCATCAGCTGCCTTTGCCTGTGACTGCATTAAAATGAAGCACAAGGGCTGCCACTGCTAAACCCATTGCAGTGAGCGTTGATCTCCTGGGAATTTCCTCCCTCAGAATTTATATTTAGCTATAAATAGAGAACAATGCAAACCACAATTTGCAGGGCATTTTCTTGGTTGCTTAGCTGGATGCCTTCTGTCTGAACAGATGAAGACCACCCAGAGCATGGTATTTTAAACAACTTTTGTTTACTTCTTCATTGAGCTGGAGGTCTGAATTGTGCTAGACATACTGAAGTGGTGGGCACTGACTGTTTCCTGCAGCTAAATTCTTCTGTAAATTCTTGGGAGATGGGCTGGGCTGGCTGTGGTGTAATCAAGGCAGGTTTGCCCTGAACCCTTGGCAGCACCCCACTTTTCTTCTGCTTAATTTGTAATAGCATCCATTGGCTGCTTTGCACTCTCTGCTGAGAGGGGAGGCTGATCTGAATGCAGCAAGGGTCACAGGAAATTTTAAACAACCAGAAACCTGCTGGTGGAACTGGTTGTAGGCAGAGGTCTCTCTGTGGCTGCCAGACCCAGAGCCCTGTGCCAGTGGGACACACACAGTCCAGTCCCTGCTCCTGAATCAGCTCCGTCAGCTCTGGGGGTGGGCAGGAGGGAACCGGGCACAGCGGATCCACCCGTACGCCTCTCGAGGTGTCACCAAGGGACTGGGACACCCTCTTCTGTACCCCCCTGAGGTATTTTCTTGGTGGTGGTGTTTGAATGTCAGCCTCCTGGAATCTGGTCCTTCCTGGGAGGAGGCAGTAGGCTGGATCCTCAACACAGGGCTTCCGTATGGAGCACAGGAGCTGAATCTTTCAGATGAACACAAAACTTTTGTTGTGGTCATTTCAGGAGAGTGGTAAGTAGCCCAGCACTGGAGCAGGTTGGCTTGTTGAAATAATTGTGAAATCTCCATCGCTGGAAATATTCACAACTTGGCAGAACAAAGGGCAAGTAATCCTGCATGAGTTTGTCTTGCTTTGGATGAGATGATCCTCAGAAGTACATTTCCTCCTAAATTATCCTCTGGTACTCTGATGTCATGTCAGGGTGACATGGCTTTGAAATGACTGTGAATGTTCCCAACACAGGCAGGGAAAAATGTTAGAATATAGGTGTCTTAATTGACATTTCTAAACTTTAGGTTAACAAAAGTCACCAAAAGTGCCAAATCCACTGATATAGATGGGCTCTTTAAGCAAAAAACATTGCTACTTTTCACAGTTCACCTTAGCCTTTCCTTTGTTTTGTTCTTTTGTGCTCTTCTTGTAATTTAATAGTGAAGAAATCCGATTTATTCACTAGAGCTGACCAGAAAGGAAGGATTTTTACAAAGGATCAAATGCAGAGCTGTTTAAAGATTAAGAAAAGACAAAAACACCAAAACAAACAAAAAAAAAACAAAAAACCAAACAAAATCCCAAAATCCCAATACCATAACACCATTTGCTTCCCCAAATACATGACCAACACCCAGGATTTATAAAGTCTACAGAAGCATCCAGACAGCTCAGTTCTTAAAGCATTTATCTTAAGTATGGGCAAGCCAGAGTTAAGATCTTTACTCTTTCTGGTTCATTATGTGGTCAACGTTTTTAATTATATTTGTTTTGGCTTAGGATAGAGTGAGTGCAGCCAGGGGATCAGGATCTGAAGGACAGCTAGAGGAAAAAGCTAGCTTTGTTCTCTAGCTTTCATCCAAAATCATGCTGGCTTGAATTCTATACCAGGCATAGTTGGAATGAAATGACAGATCGGAGCCCATAAACCCTGGAACTGAAGAAAACTCCGTTACGCTGGTAATTCATTGGTCTCCCTGGGACAGGAACACAGGCTGGGCAACAGAATTCCATTAACTGTGTAAGAGGCGGGGTCAAAACAACGCAGAAGTGCAAGCCTTCAGCAGGGATGAACTATTTTAAAGCATTGTTCAATATTTTCAGAAAACATCCAACCTTTTCCTTTGGGTCAGATTTTTGCCTGCAGGTTTCTGCTCTGCTGCAGGTTGCACAGATGCACAGTCTTGTTTTCTGCTTCCATCTCTGCTGGAGAGGTGCAGCAGAGACTGAAGTTGCCACCCTAATGACAGGTGACACACACAGAGCAGATCCTGTTGCAATCCATCTGTGGATTAAAGCCTGGATTGGGTGACCTGCCTTACCAAGGGTGTCTCTTGGGAGACTGTTAGAGCTGCTGTAAATGGAGCAGAAGAAACACCATCCCTTCTTTTCGACTTAAGAAACTCATTTTGATACAGCCTGGAACAAAACTCTGTGAGAGCATGACTTGAGAGCTTGCACAGGTACCTTTCCTGTCACAGTGCTGAATTCCTCAAAAATCATGCAGTCATGAATAGAAATATACTAACCATTAAGTGTTTAGTGAAACCAAAAGAGAAAATTGGCAGGGAAAGAAATGTTCTTTTTACACTTCTGAAAAAGAGCACTACAGGCAAGAGGCAGCAAACAGCAATATCACAGCCTAATAACAATGCTGCTTGAGGACTCCTTTAAAGTAATAAATATGTTTTTAATAAGCGTATTTCCCCATTTTGGCACCTCCAGGTTCATATAAAGATGTAATTTCATACACAGAGTGTGGCTGTGAGGATGCATCTGAAATGCCTGGGGACACTCCAGATGGGGAGATGTGGGTATGTAGAGGAACAGCCTCTGTTAGAAGGGATTTAATCTGAATTGTCTCTGAAAGATGAGAGAAAACAGAAAAGCTGGCCATCTCCCAGCCCCCTCCCTGTTGTCTGCCTCCCCCAAAGATGACTGCACAGCAAGTTCTACCCAAGAGTGTGCAAGACTCAGCGCTGAGCAGGGCAGAGCATCAATGTCCTGGCTGTGCCTCCTGGATCACGCCACAGGGTGTGGGGCTTTTCCTGTCCCGACCCCTGTGTGAGGGCCACCAACCTCTGAGGCAGCCACAGGGAATCTGCTGGCAATGCCACAGTGGCACAGCGTGACAACCCATCTGCCAAGGGCCTCTCACACCTCTCTGGTGGATCTGTAATAAAATTGATCTTTCTTCTGCACTATCAGGTGAGGGAGACAGTGGGGAGGGGTAGGCAGACTTTGGGTATGATTATCTTGTCTTCCCATGCTTTTTGCCTTTTAGTAAATAAACCTAATAAGATGCTGGGCAGCAATTCAATCTGTCATGCTTCACACATCAGAATAATTCAGCCAGAAATAGAAAGTGTTCAACCCCCATTAGAGGCAGTGCCCTAAAGAACAGGCTGATTTCTCTGTTTTTTGGCTTGTAATTTATTTCACATCAATTATGCACTGCCAACAAAAGTAGCTTTGTGCCAAGTTGGGATCTGTTCTTCTTTTAAAGACATCCTAACCATTTTACTTCTTTTCAGACTGTTTGTTGGCAGATCCCTATTGACAGCAAAACTTAACTATGTGAAGAAGTCACACATCCTCTCCCCAAAGTCTTTTCCTCTTATTAAGAGGAATGCAAATTTTGCCTGGCCTTGTTCTGATTGTCTCTGAGCAGAAACAATATACTTGGAAAAAAATGTGACCAACCTGATGACCACGAAATTGACCACACACACCCTGACACACACGCCTTGGCAGATCAGGGATCCAATCTTTGCACCTTAGGCTCATCAAAAAGAGATGGCAGAGAGGGGAGCAGGGGTGCTGACACACCGTGGTCCAAACCACCCTGCTGGGAGCCACATCTGCAGGCTCCATTGCTGGCTGGGAAGCTCCCCCAGGAGAGAGCTGCTCTTTGCACTGTAGGGCTGTTCTACCCCTCTGCCTCTCTTGCTGCATCATCATGGTAATGGGTCTGTTTTAAACGAGAAGTTATACTTTTTTTTTTAAATTACTAAATAATTATTTGGACCAAATTTCATATTGCTTTGAATCTCTTACTGCCACTAGCACAAAAAATGGAAACATTTTCTACCTAAACGCACCTTGTGGGAAAGGCACAGATGAGACCTGCAATAGAAAAGCAGGGCAGCCACCACTCACATTTAGGCAGCATTTCCAAGCTGATGTTTCTGTAAAGCAGAGGTGAAGCACCTGAATGAACCAGCTCTGCTCACTGGTTCAGCTCACTGCCCAGTGTGATGCTCTCTTGCCTTCCCTAGCTCTCATTGCCATATTATCCAAGTTTGCATGAATCAGACCCGGAATACACAGCCTGTGCCAAGAATTGCTCATTCCATGCCATTCAAAGTTTTGCTGAATTGGGAATTCTTTTGAGTCTGTTTTTTCAATCATTTGCAAACACACAAGAGGAACTAAAAAGGTTTTGTTTCTTTGGTCCCATGTCCCCATCATCTGTGCTGTTTTGAGAGCTTGTTGCAGGCATGTGTGGAAATCTTTGTTCCAGGGAGCCATTGATAGCTGCTATCTTGGGAATCAAGAGAGAGGCAGGCAATAGCCCTCTGCCAGGGAAAAGATTGAGGTTTTTCAGATTCTTCCTGCATGATGCTGGAGCCTGAAGGGACAGGCATATCACTAAGAGGCGAAGGTAAAAGCATGCCTGCCCAAGACATCCAGGACTCCAATCCTAAAGGGGATCAAAGAAGGAATGCTTATTAATTCAGCCATGGAGCTGGTTATCATTTCCATCATTAGCAAGGACAGGCAAGAGATCAGTCATTCTCAGTGGCTGGCTCTGCCCCAGAGGTGGGCATTGCAAAGTCAGTCCCTGGTGGCACTGCAGTGCCAAAAGTGTGAATGCATTTGCCAAAGTGAATCCAGAAGGCCTGGACTGCTGCATTCCAGTGTCTCTGCCCTCTGAAGCAGGGAGTCAGGCTGGGGAGAGGGGGCCTTGCCTCTCCTGGTTGCCCTCTGGAGGGAACATGAAAGCTGCCAAGTACCTGGCATTTCCCAAGGGAAAGCAGAGCCTGCAGGTTCCTGCTGCTCTGGAGGGGGCTGGGAGCAGGAGTCTGCATGCCAGGAGGTTCTGAGACTGCTCTGCTTTTGAAGGGTGTTATTTAATTACTTTGCTGCATAACGATATTACCTGTGTGTTTTCTTTGCTAATACATTTTGCCGGCTGTAGGAGACAAAGTGATTCTTAATCACACGCTGTGACAGTTCAGGTATCAGTATCTCACTGCGTTGGTTATGAACTATGGCAGTGTTGCCTTTACATTTATTTTTATGCCATTTCACCTGCAGGAGGTTGTATTTCTCCTTTCAAACTTCCTAGCTAACACTGTTCCTGCAGAGTCTTTCCGGGAGTTTTGCAAACAAGGCCAACTTGTGAAAACCATTATGAGCTCTTTTAATAGCCAGGGTGAGCTGTGACTGAGCCCTCTGCCTGGTGGAACCAGGCTGTGAGGGGCTGGACTGGGGTGCAGAGCCAGCCAAGGTGGCTGTGAGTCACCCAGGGTTTCTCATACCCATGTCCAAGTGCCACTGTGGAGGGGTGGTACATGCACTCTAGCTCTCCAGTCTCCCCTGGCTAGGTACATAAATATGTATATATAAATACTGCTTTGCTTCCAAGAAATTATTTTCAGAAAAATCTCCAAATCTTCTGGGTTTACAGGAAACCAGCTAGATCAAAACAATTTCCAATGATCTATTAAAGCTGTTGCTACACTTCAGCTGAGACACTGGGAGGTTTGCTTGTTTTGTTTAGAGACCTGTCCTAAAAGCCCTGCCAGGAGCTCGGTGTGCAAACAAGGTAACAATGCTGAAGTGCTCTTCCCAGTAGGCTGAGTAATTTTTACATGCCCACTTCTCACAGAGAAGCTCTTTGCCACCTCTAAATATACTCACAGCCAGGGTTATGTTCTTCTTACCCTTTCCTTTTTGTTCTGCTTGCTGGAAAAAATGAGGAAACTTGGGAGTTCTGTAATAGAAGAAATTTTATGTTGTACAATCCCTCCTGAAAGTTCTTCATGATGGGAGAAAGAGCCTGGTTCCAGCAGGCTGGGCTTTAATAAACCAAGGGGTCATTGGCTCATTCCTGTCACCAGCACAGCCTTTCTGTGTGTCTGGGAGGAGTGCACAGGCTGCCTGTCCCCAAGCAAAGGCCCTGCTGGTACACAGAAGCACTCAGACAGAAGCGAGCAGTGAAAGATGAAGCTGGGGAGAGCCCTGGAGCTGTGCAGAGCACCCAAGCCCAGCTGAGGAGCTCCTGGGGAGGGGAAAGCTGCAGGCCAGGCACTGCTTCTCCAGGTTGCAGCAACCCAATCCCAGCTGATCCCGGCTCCAGGTATGGTGTTATGAATGGTTGTGGGGGTTTAGATAAGCCCTTGTCTTTGCCCAGGCCACTGGCAGCAGGCAGGAGCTTTATTGAGGTGGCCAGCAGCCCAAAACCCACTCCTTCCCAGGTTCTTTAATAATGCTGGTTTGGTCTATTATAGAATGAATTATTTTTAAAAACTAACAGACATAAGTCTTAAACTAATACTATACAGGAGTAAGGGAAGAGACTACTAGTAGGTATATACAGCATGGGATTAAAGGTACCTACTTGTGTTAGAGCTAGAAACAATATCATTTATGATTCAATGTATCTTACCTTCCAGTTGTTGGTGGGAAACACATGAAGATCCTTTTCCTCAATCCCCAGGGAAGTAACCACGGATTTGTGTCCAAACTCTGGGGAGAAGTCTCCCACACTTTCAGGGGGTGTGTGTAGAAGTCCTCTGCCTCTGTGATAACTTGTCTTTTATAGTTTGTAAAACAGTGTCTCTTAGTAAAGAATATTTCTTTTATCTCTTCCCACATCAGCTCTCCAGATTAAGATGCTGATTCTTAGCTGAGCCCTTTTGGCACCAGAGATGGCTCCTTGCTGGGCCTTTCAGCCCCTGGGCTATCTCTTTATGCACCGACTGTCTGTGGTAGAGGGGGGTAGGTGTCCTGTCACACAAGGGAACCTGGAGACCATGCAGTACTACATAATGCTGTACTGTAGTGGTTTGGTCAGACTAACACATGTACTCATCTCCAAACTATAGGAAAGCACTGGTCCCTCACATTATATGTCTTCCATTTAAAATTAGGCCAAAGGTCTTACTGGATCAGGACACCCCATCTCTGACTCAATGACCAGGGACCAAAGCACCCCCTTTACTATCAGAGTGTGTTTCCAAGAGTGGGAAGGCAGTGATTTCTGATGCAGATGGGAATCAGCCTTGCCTTGAAGCACAATGATGGCCTTATCTCATAATTATCTCCTAGTGAGTATCATTTCACATGCAAATCCCATCAGTGCAAAAATTTAATCCTTTTAAAAATTCTGAATAAATGACAGGGTCTATAATTTCCTGCTGTGGTGACACTGCACAGTGTCATCAGGCAGTGTGGTGGTTTCAGCACCCGCTGGTCTCATCTCTCTGCACTCTACAGGAAGCATTGCCAGGAGCTTTGGGCTCTGCTGCAGGTACAGCCAAAGCTGCCGGGGTACTGGGCAAGCTGTTCTCTGCAGGCATTTGCAATCTATGGGGTGTTGATAAAACAAGATTTTCTCCAAACAAGCCCATTCACGAGGCAAAATGCAGCTGTATAAATACAACCCAGGTGCTTGGGGTACTGAAAAGAGTCCCTGATATGTATCAGAGAAAGGCTAATGTGGGTCAGGCTGATGGGTGCCAGCTGCCAGCCCATGCTAACCTTGGCTTAGCACAAGGCTAGCACAGAACCCTCTGCAGACTTTCTGTATGCCATCCTTGTCCAGACTGGGCCTTCCCAGAGGAAAACTACTTATATCCTTCACTAATTGTTGTCCCCATCACTATCTGGGATGTTCTTGAGGAATTATTTAGGATGTTTTGGGGAGGCCTGCTTTTTTTCATTCATTGCTTATATCATCACCCTCTTCCTCTTGTCACTGTGAGGCAGAAAAGGAAAAAAAAACAGAAACCCAAAGATATTAATCTGGGTAGGAATATTACTGGTCTTCAGAAGCCTCTAGTTGAGAGGCCCAAGCTGACAGCAGCCTGTGGGCCAAAGCCCATGTTCCTGCTGGGGATGTCCTGGTGGTCTGCTGAGGATGTTATGGAGAGAGAAGTAAAGAAAGGCACTCCTCAAGGAGCTGTTTGCAGCTTTCTGTCCACTATCAAGGAGATTAATTCAAAAGTTGTAAAAATCTTTAAATAGGTTTCGCATTTAGACAACCCAGTGCCCCAAACTTGTCTTCCACAAATCATAATTTTAATGTGTTAAGTACCACCTGTTTCTAGATATTCACGTTGTTTTGGTTGATGACTCCCATGCTGGTTT
>VZTB01012943.1:0-19815 GCA_013397245.1 Thryothorus ludovicianus | reverse complement strand
CTTCTGTCCTTCTACCACAGTGTTCTAACAAAAATCCACTTACACAGTTGTTGAAATTTCCTACTAGGCAATTTCAAGTTTATCAGCACTGCACGTGTTAACTATTCATTGTATAATCTTTTACTTTTGGCATAACAACACCTGATTGCTCTTTATTTCACAAAACAGAACTATTAAATTTCTTAAGTGTAATAGGTATAGTCAATCAAATTCATTCATGTAAAATATCTCACANTACAATTAAATCACCACACATAAGTACTCGATGAACTACCATGGCCACACCAGCAAACAGGATATAACATCACTCTGAGGATTTCCTGGAGAAGATTTATATCTTCCCAGGTGTAGAAAATTCAGATGCAAATGCTTTCCCCGGAGGAGATGTCTATCTATCCAGGTGCAGCCAGCCCAGGAGGAGACACAAATCCTAGAACTCCAGACACGGACCGAGGACTGTATGGATATTCAAATCACATCCCGGACACAGCACTGTCTGCCCATTCTTCTGTCCCTGGATGGCGATGAACACCACATGAATATTTGGAAGGAAAGAAAAGAACAAAAGGAACTCTAGCCCCAGGCTAGAAAAACAGTATAAAATATGAACTCGTGGACCAGACCTTTGTGAATTTCACTGGTCTGTCGTGACAGAGACTCAGACCGGAAATTCACCCGACGTTTGAACGTTGTCCAATTCTATTGTGGCTGGCAAAAAGATTGTAATTCGAGTAGCGGAATAAACCCTGTTCAAATTTTTACCAATCTGGCTCTTGCAAATTTATTAATTTGGCCTGATTCAATCTCCGTCTATAACATTAAGTCCTAAAAAAATTTTATCTGGAGGTAAGACTTAAAGATTAAAAATAAAATCAGTAAGAGAAGAGTATCTTCCCAGTATATCCCAGAATGATACAATAAAGACTCTTGACAGATCAGGAAAAATAAAAAGATACATAGAATTTCACAGAAGATGAGCTTAAAATTTACCAATATTATGTTAAGTAAAACAGTTTGTGAATGAGTACATATTAAAAAAGGAAAGTGAAAATATCTGTTCACCAAGAGAAAATTTGAGGGAATGAGGTGTTCCTGCAGCCCATGGACATCACTAGGACTGCAGACACTGACATTTTATGTGTGTTTTATGTATCAAATATATTAGCCTCAGTAGTCAATAAAAAACATGTTTGGAATAGCAGATCACACATTACACATAGCAACTTCTTAAAGAAGCATGCTTTGTGATTAATTTCCATAACAGTGTAAAAACGATTTATTTTGTCAGATATTAAGAGCTGAATAAATGACTGAATTTGTCCTCTACTGTCCTAAAAATCTCCTTGGCTGTTTTTTACTATATAATTTTTCTCCAATTATATATTTCTCATGATAATATTTTTCTCCAAATAATCCTCTGAAATAGCATTTAATTGTAAAATGTAACGAAAGCCAAGCAAGTATGGTAGCCAATAAAAAGAAAAGCTTTCCTTCAGCATGCATATGGAATCTTAATAGAAAGATTTTTTTTACATTTAGTGTTGGTTGTTGAAATAAAAATGCAATAAAATGCAAGTATCTCTTTAAATATTTTTACTAAACAACTGTTACTTTTACAGAAATGCTCTCCCTCCTCCTCTGCAACCAACCAACCAATCAAAAACCAAAACCAAAGCCCAGACCAGGTGGAAATAAAATCTTGCTTTCACTGGCAGAACTTCAAGATTCGTAAGTGTTTAGTTCAACAAGGATGAGGTGATAGGCATGGGTGATTATTTTAACAGAAACCTGGTTAATGTTAGGTATGATTTTAGCTGATAACGAAGTGGACGTATTACATGATGCCTTATCAGTATTTTGCTATTTTCAGAGTGCTATAAATATGGACTGTTGACAAACATGATGTTGTAAAAACAGTCGTCCCTTATACAAGAAGCCAAAAAATTTACAAATCTGAGGGCTGCACTGCACCAACTAAATCCAAAACAAGGAAGTGCAGTAAAGCTTGTATGCTACTTTGCACAGCCTGGTTTTTGGAAATAGGGGGGAGAGGGGGTGCACAGAGCTGCCATCTGTGAGAAGCTGCTGGAAACTTTCACCATATCTGGCAGAAACAATCTCTGACGGCTCTGAAGATGGACATGCTGCTGGTCAAGGCTGGACCAACTAAACAGGTTAGCAACACCTCTGTGATAACAGATTTAAGAAGAAAATCAAAGCAGAGTTTTTTCTTCTAGCCATAAAAGAGAAGGAGGTGAGAACATGTGAGGGAAACAACTTGGGGACACCAAGGTCAGTGGAGAAGGAGGGGCAGGAGCTGCTCCAGGCACTGGAGCTGAGATTCCCTTGCAGCCCCTGGTGCAGCCCATGGTGAGGTCCTTGGGGACCCACAGGGGATGCAGAGATCCACCCACAGCCTGTGGGGATCCATGGGGGATGCAGAGATCCACCCACAGCCCATGGAGGTGCCCATGATAGAGCAGGTGGATGCCTGGAGGAGGCTGTGACCCCATGGGAGATGCAGTGGAGAGAGGGGCCCTGCTTCCAGACTGGAGCAGCCTGTTCTTGGAGAACTGCACCCCGTGAAGAGTGACCCATGCCACATTAGTTCTGGGAGGACTGCTGCTCCTGAGATTTGGAGCCATGGTGGAGAAATTCATGGACAACTGTCTCCCATGGCAGGGACCCTGTGGTGTAGCAGTGGAAAGACTCCTCCTCTCCCTGAGCAGTGGAACACCTCAGGTGACAATTGACCAAAGCCCCACCCCCTGTTTCCCTGAGCTGTTCAGGAAAAGGAGTGAAGGGTTGTTGGAAGAAAAGTTTTCAAGGACTTGTTTGCTTCTCATTATCCTCCTCTAAATTTGTTTGTGAAAAACTCATTTTATAGCTCTAAACGAGCCTATTTTTCCTTTGGTGTGGTTTCTCCCTGTCCTTTTCTCAATTCATGAAGCCTTTGTTAAATTTTTTTTCTCCTCTGCCCAGCTGTGGCAGAGGAGTGTGAGTGAGCGATTTCTGTGTTTGGCTAGTGTCAAACCACGACAGCTTGTAAAGCAGAAAGAGTGGAAAAGAGGGGCAAATGTCCTCTTCCAAGATTTGAAATTTTAAATCTCTTCCTAGAATCTGCTATGCTTCTGCTCTTTGCTTCTCTGTCAATAACAGAATTAAACATTTAAGGAGACTGTAATTTTGGATACTCGTGTCATACTGCTTCCAGAAGACTGGAGCCTATTTCAAATAATTCATCATATTATGTGTTCTCTAAGGAGAAGTTGTGTGAAGATGTATTTCCTAAGCACAATACCTTTCAATCTTCACAAAATGAGCAGTAGAAAAAGGAAGCTTTTATGACCATCATGCTTAGGACTTGGGTGGGGAAAAAATAAATTAACTAAAAATATTGCAAGAAGAATTGCAATGGAACAGAGAAATGTTTCTCCAAAGCTACAGTTGAGCAGCTTAGGAAAATCAGTCTTCTAAGAGTTTTTAGAGGCAAATCATATGAGTGGCATTCATTGAAACCTTTCAGAATATTTTTGTGGCCTTATTTCAAAGTGAACATGAAGTGTGAACATGCATTTCATCATCCTTCAAAGGACACCCATTGCTGTCCTGAACACAGGCCTGTAACCTGGCGCAGTAGCAACTCACACAACCAGGTGAGGTATTTCTGTGTTTTATCCTAGAGTGTGCAAAGGAGATAGCTGAATGGTAGTGCAGAAAATGCTGTCACCCTAATCATCTAAACTTTACACTGTTTATACATTTTAACAAAAAAAAGTGTCAACCTTAATTGGTCACCGTTTCAGCAGCTTTTTCATCAATTCGTACTCAACACCCTATTTGCTCATTCTATCTCTTACTTCCCATGCTAATTATTCTGCAGGTGCAGTTCTTCCCTCCATCTGACTCCAGGGTCTGTCTGGGATAGGTGGTCACTGAGTTGGTGGTCAGGATCTGCCACTGCACACTGAGGGAGTTACCTTTCCCCCAGTTACTGCTCAGCCCTGTTTTCGTTCCTGGCAGCTCTGATCCAGAGAGCCCATTCATGTTGGGAGTTTTCCCTTACTCTTGAAAAGAAATGTAAGCCAAGAATATAACATTCACACTGCAATTGCTTAATCATAATAGTCCAGCTACAGCTACAGATTAACAATCCTATAAAAAAAAAATTCTAAGTTTGACTCAAATCTTGAGGGGTTCATATCTTGAGGCAATCAGTTCCACTGTGGTGGAAATTCTTGAAAATATTTAAGGCCTTAGAAAGACATAAAACTAGATTCCTTTCCAAGAAAGACCATGCACAACATGAAAGAATAGTGCAAGCTTCTATTTGCATTAAGATGCATCTCTTATAAAAATTTCTTCCACATTGGCATTTAAATTTTCACTGTTGTAAGATAGTGTGTGCAACAACATTTGTTTTATCATGGCACAACTCCACTGTCTGCTGAATTGTTGTTACTGATTTTAAATTAAAGAACAGAAGATTAATTTGATTTTAATAGTGAAAAGTTTTCTTTGCAGGTGAATTTTCTTTTAGAAGATAGAAAAATGTTTCCTTATATAAAAGAAAAAACTTTGAATACCAAATGAAGTTAGGAATATATTGATATACGTTTTCATGATAAAGCTGCTCGGATTGCATATTGATTCCAGAAAAAAAATACTCTTTAATATTTTACATAATATTTCATTCTAATTGTCATGCACAAATATCTTATAGATATAGAATAAAAAAAAAAGATCAACACTGTTTCCATGTAAATGTATCATTCTCTTAGTTGATTATGTCTAGTTCTACGTTTCTCCTTTGTGTTTGATGCAATACTGGTGGTACTTTAGCTTACTCACCTTTTTCCATGTATGTATATGTATATGGTCAAGTTAATGAAGAAATGTCTTCTAAAGCAGGAATATTCTAATATTCTGTGACATTTGTCACAGTTTGAAAATAGCCACAACATTGTTCATTAAATATTGTAGTTTAAAGCCCACTCGGAAATCCCTGTGCTATTCTGTTGATGCAAAAACTATTGTTTCAGCTGCAGAAAAGCCTGGCCCTTTTCTCCTTTTACTCTGCTCAGAAAATAAATTCAAGGTCTTTCATTCTTGTTAAGAAAAGTAGGCAAAGTACAAAATTTGTAATGATTTCCAGCATCACTTACATAATTTTAAGTCCAGCTTTATTTTGTGGTGTACAAAGCACATTTGGTTTCATCAGTAAAAGAAATTGATATAGCTTGAATATGGAGAGAGCCTAATAGTGACATAAATCAATATAACCCAATATAAGTCAATTACATAAATTCTCCCCAAAGGAAGATTTAACCTGAAGAGTCAATCTGTTCCACATAGAGGTGTCATTTTTTCTTTTCTGACCCCAGCAACCATGTCATTCTGACCTTCAAAAAATTCTGAATGCTATGAAAACTATCCTTTATAGAAGCAAACAGCTCATGAAAATATTCTCTTTTCTATGTCTGACAGATATCCTGACATTATAAGTGGAAAAGAAATAAAATCCCCTGAAACGATGAGTTTGATTTTTATCTTCATTTGGTTGTGAATACAGACTATAAGGTAATATTTTTGGGATTTTTCTGTCTATCTAAAAGTAAACTATGTACTTCCTGTCTTTTTAACATTAAAAGCAAAATCTAAAAAGAAAACCCATATTATTTTTAATCTTTTTTTGCTGGAAAAATATTTTTTTTCAAAAATATTTGAAAAACTGGTTTAAAATCTCTGATACTAAGTTAGGTTTTCTTTTACTTTTTTTTAATCATCAGTGTCTTGATGAAAAACTTTTTTTTTAAATAATGTACTTTAGTCACTTTCTACAATATGTCTTTATTGTATGAGTGTTTTCTAGTATACCACTGAATAACTGTAATCCCCAGAAATCCATACGTTTCACTTTAAAACAGTGCTGCTGGTGCACAAAAATTTGCTCATATTTGCCTGTCTCTGGAACTACGTATTATAATTGAGCAAATATTCCTTGCTACACTGAGAAGGAAGAGAGCCATGTGCTCTGGTGAACAGAATCTGGAGACAGGTTCCAGAAAGGGTGGGGCCTCGGGAAAAAGGACCACAGCCACCACAAAACACTGTAGTGTGAATGCAATAGGAAATTTTGATACATTCTCTTAGTGAATGGATTGATCATTGTCTAACTAATAACTGAATAAATATGAACTCTCAAGAGACTTCTGGGCTTGCTGTAAGGAATTTAAAGCCTTTGTCAATTTTCCATCTCCTGCCATATCTGCAATGTTATGTAGATATATCCATTTCCATGAGATATTTAATTAAGCCAGATATCCAGATCTAAACACTGGCATATATCTATTCTTTCTGGCTCTCAATCTGTTATATCTATTATTCTTGTACTGATGGTAATGCTCAGTACTAGATGAACTTTCACTTGAGATTTAAACCCACTAAACCCTCTCTTTTCTCTTCTGTATCCTGTTGTACCCATTGAGACAATAGTGTCTCAAAAAAAAGCAAAAAGAAAACTTTCCCCTGCTCACTCGCATTTCCTAACTGCAGTAAAAAAAAAAGCTTTTAAGAAAAAGTCTATAAAATTGAACTGGGAATTCCTTGTCTGCCAGAGATGGAAAAGCTTTTTAGTAACTTCAAGAAACAAATGTTATTTGCTTGCCTTTTATAGGTTAGAGAAGCAGGGTTTTATTTACATAATACTTCATTTCCACCTGTCATACACAAAAATCAGGACTATATTCCTTTCTTTTTATTTTCAGTAGTATTCAATCTTTTAAGTCTTTTCTTCCTCACATGATCATTTAAGCTGAGCAAAGCACATGTGAGTCCTGCTGCTCCAATTTGCTATTTTTTATTCCAAGTCCTCTCTTCAAGAGCAAATTACATATGAATATGAAGCCATAGTGAAAGCACTAGATTGCCACTTTGGAAAAGATGTATTGCATAGAGTGAAGAAGAACAATATTATCTGCAGTCTTTTAGGCCCACTTTAGGCTTATGCCTTTAGGGTCTGCTGGTGTGTGAGAGGTACTTCAATTTTAGGAGTAGTAAGGGATATTGAATTTTTTACCACAACATACAGAGCCAACAACCTAATCTAATCTAAAACTGAAGAATAATTCTTTTTTCTACAAGTATTTCAGCAGGCTTTGGCTGTAACACTCTTATATTTTCTATATACTACCTATTAATCTTTGTCTATTTCCAAAATAGCTAACATCTACTCCAACATTTTGGTTCCCCTTTACCATCATGTTAAAGGATTAAAATTTTAAAAGTTCCACTAAATCTCAAGCTAATATTTTCTTGTGTCATCGTCACAAGACAATAACACTTACAGTTAAACACAATTTTAGACCTACACGGAGAACATGTTTGCCTACACATCTAAGATCTCTTTAGCAGGTTTTTAATCACTGCAATATATTTTCTTGGGAGATAAGCCCTGGTGTTGTAAGCTCTTTAATCCTTACACTTGAAAGTTTTGTCCATATATCTGCTAATTACAGAGGGGTTCTACATGGTTAATGTCCATCTTATGTCTCAATTACCCTCTTACCTGTATTCTTCTTCTGCCTTCCTGGTCTCATGTCTCATGCAATGAAAAAGATAGACGTATTGGTTTCCTCTGAGTACAGCCCGAAAAATATTCTGAAGAGTAATAAAGATAATATATTACAACAGCTCCTGCTTACGCTTTTTTCACCAAGGATACTGGCAGATGTAAAGAAGGGAATATCAGAAGGGAATGCTGACACAAATGTTTTGGTAGCACTTAGAGAGAGAGATTCAAACAGAGGAGTGATGTGTTAATGTAATACAGTTAAGGCTGTGTCACTTTTTATTAACAGTGACATGTCCTTCTAGAATCAATTACATATATCATTACATGCTGAGAGAACTGGGATGCGCACTCATGGAATCAAAGGACAAGAGAATGGTTGAGGTTGGGAGGGATCATTGCAGGCTATCTGGTCCAGTGTTCCTACACAAGCAGGACCACCCAGAGCCATGTCCAGACAACTTTTTAATATCTTCTGGGGTGGAGACTCCATAGCCTCTGTGACAAAACTGTGCCAGTACTCAGTCACCCTCTCAGTAGGAAGTTCTGCCTCATATTCTGAAGCAACCTCCTGTGTTTCAGAAGCATTATGTCTCTTATGTTTGATCACAGCAAAAGCTAAGAATTTTATAAAGTAAACTTTCAGATGTAGAATTATGCTTGCTCCTTTCCTTGCTACCTTTTAATTTCTATCATATATAGAATGAATATAGGTAAAGTTTGCTGCGTGTAAAAAAAAAAAACTGCAGATGAAACACTTTCTTTTTGGTGATAAATTCATTTTCATTCTTTGGTTATTTGGGTTGGATATGTAGCAGGCTCATCAATGCAAATTTCATATTAGATCAGAACATATAAGAAAGAAGAAAAATTAAAATGGGCCTAGAATATTCCATTGGTGATATTATTTAGTGGTCCACTTGGGGGAGATGATGAGTTGCTCATATGACAGTGGTGTGTAATATTGTAAAAATATTAATTAGAGAAAGGAATTTGCTTGTAGCATGAGTTGCAAAAGAAAATATCTTCCAAACCCATATTTCTGTGACCTTTCTGTGGTGCACCTGCAAGAGTTTACACTACAAATGGAAGTGAAGAAAATGAAATCCTTAGGACTTTTTTTGAAATTCATTTGGGATACAAAGAGGGAAAAGTTCAGCTCATGAAAAATTTCCTTAATTATATAGTACCACTGGTACTTGCCATGATACAAGTACTTAAGTAGCTGTCCATCTACAGCTTCTAGGACAGTAAAATTCCCAGTGGTCATGTGACCAACATGTGGTATTTTTGGCCCACTTCAGTGGTACTGTCAGTGTATTGCAAGTAATGCTTCAAGCAGCCTTGCCTTTTCAGACTTGTACCAGTAAAAACTTATTTCAGTAGAAACAATAATCTGCAAATGCCTACCTATCAGTTTATCTGGAATTTTAATTTTTCTGTTGTCAGAATGACAGGTGTCAAGACACAGTCTCTAGAAATCCATGATTTTCAAAGCTCTAGAAAATTATTATTATGACAGTGATGAACTAGACTTTCACTTCTATCTGAACACTATGAGTGGCTTTGAAGGCACTAAGGAAATGGAAGCAGCGATGCTTTAGAACCAGATATTTGAAACTACTCAAGTCAGATGAGACAAGTGTTTGCGTGCCTCTGCAAGAATTGTCATTAGAGGCATGTGGGACGTGCTAAAATGCTAAGGCATCTTGTGTCAAGAATAAATAGCCCTGAGTGTCAGGTTCAAGCTGCACCATATATTGTTTTAATCTTATGTAAGAAACCTGTTCCTGTAATTTAAATTCACATCAAAATGACTGAGTCCAGCATTTCAAATTTACATCCAAATAATATAAAAAAGTCACAGTAGGGGTGTGTCATTGATATTAGATTCAGGCTTACTCTCTTGAGAAGGCTGAAATTTTAAAACTGCCATGATCAGATTTGCTTTCCCTGATTTACTCTAACAATATACTTGCGGCAAATGTGCACCCATTTAAAGAAAGTGTAAATGAGCAGACAGGCATGTTTGTCTTCAAACTGTCTGAGTAAGTTGTTGCTAACTCTGAATTGAAATAATGTACTTTCTAGTAGCATAATGGTTAAAGATATTAAGTTCACAACCAAGAAAAGAAAACATTCCAGCTTCTGCTTATACAGTGTTTCAGAAGAACCATATAATAGCCAAGCAAGTATAAAAATGTATATGCATCAAGTCATAAAAATGTGATCTAAATTCCAGCACAATTTGTGATCTCTACCACACTTGTACACTCCTCTTTACTCCATGTTTTGTTACAAATTCTGCTGCACTGTTTTTTATTCTTTTATTTCTTCTCTTGAATAGTAAAGCCTAAGATGTATATTTGATAAGTAAAAGCCAGAAGTTATCCTTCTTAACTTATGAAGCTAACAGACACTGGATCAATGGCTTTTGTTTCAAATTTTACTGCATTTCAAATTTTTACTGCAGTAAAAAATTACCCGCTGCTGTGTACTCTATCTTCATACCATATTATATGAATACATACTAAATTTGTAAATGCAGTGAGTTGAAATTAAAATAAAGGTTGTTAAAATTGGGCTTGTAAGAATATACCATGATGACCTGACTGAAGGTATTCTCTCAAATCAAGCTTTGACTCAATTCTGTGAGTTTAAAGTAATAGCAATATTTTCCTAACACGTCATTTTTCAGTGTTCAATCATTTAGCTTGCTGAATGGTTTCCTGGTACAGAACAGTCCACAAAACTAAGGAAATGATGAAAGAAAGGTGTTTATGTTTTTTTTTCTTAGACTCTATGAGAAGAAAAATAGAAATACTTAATGGACTGAATAGAGCATCCTATTAACTAGTATGAAATAGTTCATTCCTCTCTCTTTTTAACAATGGACTTGTAACCTTGCTGGAGAACAACAGATGTTCATTTTCTTTAATGCTTGGAGCAATTAAACTTGTTCTCAGAAAACCATGGGGGTGAAATTGTCAGAAGAACACTGCTGCCACACAGAAACTGGTGATGTAACTCTTGTCTACAAGAGATACATGATACAGATCTACAGATACATGAGGAGGCTTGATGTAAGATTGGATCATCATAGGGACACAGAAGAGGTGCAGGCAAGTCCACTTCTAATGTGACAGTGTCTTGGAAAAGGGGCAGCACTCTGCAGTGATTCCTTCTATTTGTTCTCTTTTTCCTTTCTGACAGAGAGAACCTTCTGTTTATAGAGTCATGACAAGAATTAAATTTGTCTATAAATTGGGTGCTTCTTGTAGGCCTAAAGAGGAATTTTTAGTTTCTCTGATTAAAAATCAAAATAAAACTTTAAAAAACAATGGGACACAGAAAAAATATTTGTTCACTGTAAGAAGGACTATATATACAAATAATATTTTCACAAATATTTGCCACCTTATCATATTTTATATATCTAAATATGTAGATAAATAATAATATAATATGAACTATATATACAACATAAAATGAACCAAATTAAATACATCAAACTTCATTTAGATGCATAAANTTTTTTTCTTAATATAAAGAAATATAATTTATGTTATCATAGTTGATTATAAGGGATAGAAAACTTGTGAAGTTTCCATCAAAATCAGAGAAAAAAGTAGTGAAAAACTTTTCAGAGATGAATTGATATTCATGATGAGTTTGTGTAAGCATGCTGCTATTCATTCCTAACTAGAATCTTCATATCTTCATTCTAAGTGTGAAAAGCAGGCTATATAGGCACATCCTGTGATAGGTTTCTGTTGGAAACCCATATATACTTTCTCTTTTAATCCCCTCTCCCTTGTTACAGATAATTATGCCTGGCAGACCACTTTTTCTGATTTCTTTTTATACCTCAAAGGAAGGAATGATGGAAATTCTGGGTGTTCTCCAGAGCTGTGTATTTATACACTCTTGGCTTTCAATGTCACAGGGTGATGACTCAAGGTACAAAGTGATGGAGAATCAAGATCAAGTGTCTAGAAGATGTGTAGATGATGGTGCAATCAGCCCACATTTGTGAGATCACACAATTTCATTTCAAGTGGATATTTGACAAGCTATGGAATTCATAACAATCTGACTAGCAAACTTCTGAGTGAAATTTCTTGTCTTTCCTAAACAATGTGACTTAACACTCCCAGATAAAAAAATGAAAAAGAATATGCAGAAAATTAGTACTATTGTTCACATTTGATTAAAGATAAAACAAGAGAAGGGAAGTGAAAAGGAAATTATTTGATTTTTTTTTTAATCTACTAGTGTCTGATTAAGTGATCAAATGGTAGAATTTAAAATTAAAGCAACATGAGTTTCACAAGAAACACTTAATCTATGTCAAAAGTTCTTGTATTGTTCTTATGAGAAGATAGCTTTACTTCATGAAAAGGAAATATCTTCAGGGTATCACTTAATTACAAGGCATGTGAAAGAGTGGTAAATGAATAGAGATGGACTAGAGCAAGCATACGTTCCTCACAGGTGGTTTAAGAGCTTGCTTTTTCTGCCACAGGATGTAAAGTCAAGTTATTGTTCCAGAAATACCCTCTGAAGAATGTATTGAGACAAAATATGCTCTGAATTGTTCAGTATAATGTCAGAGAAGTACTGGAGCCATGAGTCTTTTTATGTTGAAGCTGTCAGAGCAGATACAGTCCACACAAAACCCTAACAGGCATTTTTCCTGTAACTTTTGCTAGTTGTCATCATAGCCATGAGAAATGACTGTGTCTTCTACCTTTAGTAGTTTATGGCAAGCTGGTTCTCTCTGGGGTTTGTCTTTTAAATAATTACCATGTATAGAATAGAAATTTTGGAAACATTAAGCTAGCTTTGTCTTACAGAAGAACTATAATTACCAGAATTGGATTTTTTCAATTATTGCTACCACCTGCCATCCCTCCCTTCCCATGTAGCACTGAGCAAGATATAGAGCTGAAACAGACTAATTGAATTAGAGAGTCAAAGAGGAAATGAGTGGAAATGTACATGCCCATTACACTCCATTGCCATTGCACATTATAAAGCTCCTCAGCTTTATAATATAAGAGCACAAGCCATCTTCAAGGGGCTTCTATTGACTCTAGTAAGAGTATCCAATACTATGGCAGTTAAAAAAATCCTATGTCTATCAAAAGCAGGTCTGCATCAGTTAATTTTATGAGGTTTGCTATGTGCTTTGAAACAAGGTAGGGAAGAATGAAGCTCTGCTTGTCTTCTGTATATTGCCTCTGCCATGACGTAGCTATGTTAAAAGTGTGCACATATGTGTGCAAAGATTAAGACAGGCTGCTGTAGTTAATTTTTATGGCTAATAACTTGATTCTGACATTTCAGAACAGAGTATTGTAGGGCTTGTCTTTTAGCCTGAAGGAGGTAATGATGTTGTAAGAGTTACATTCTGACTACTGTCTTAATTACAAAGAAAATGGAGCTGTAATACTATACTGTTTCACTGGGAAGCTGAATGGGTGCCAGTGTGGGATGACAGTACAGAAGAATATATTATCAGTGATCATAGCAGTGCCTGTCCTTTTCAGGGAATTTACAAGGAAGGGATCTTTTGACATAAGATATTCTTCTATTTAACTGCATGCAGAGCAACACTTTTCCCATTTATTGTACTCCTATGTTTTTCATATCTTGCTATGTATTTCAAAAGACTCAAATGTTCCTTCATTTTTGGTTCATAAAATTTGGTTTGAGTCACATGACCTGTAGCTCAGCCTTATTAACAAAGAAGAAAAATCAGTGATTATTCATTCTGAAACACATAACATTTCAATTTTCACATTGCTTAAATCCTGAAATTGTTTTAATTCCTGTGGGACAGAAATTCATTCTAACTTGCAGAACATATCCATCAGTGGAATATAAGTAATTAGGTTTTGTGTGTCTCAGTGCCTGTTGCAACAGTTAGGATATTTTTGTTGCATTTTCAGAATAAATAAGTCTATCTTACCACAAGTATCAGAGTGAAAGTAGTTGAAACAAGGAGTTTGTGAACAATTTAATATTTAACTTTGTGATACATTAGTGCATAGATTTGTCTCTGGGATGTCAGGTATGGCAGTCACTTGGGACAGGAGAATTGATGTGTTGTGTGGAGTAACTGGGCACCAACGCCAGCTCAGGTTCACTGTCGAACTGCTTTGTGTAAGTCTCCTCCCTTGGATCAGGTGGTTCCCATTAAAGCAATTCCTATGACTTGCAGCTCAAATCATGGATTACAGCAGTTTAGGATCATAGAATCACAGAATGATGAGGTGTTGGATGGCACCTTAAAATCATCCTGTCCCAATCCTCCTTGCCATGTGCAGGGGCACCTCCCACTAGACCATTTTAGTCAAGGTCTTATCCCACCAGGCCTTAAACACTGACTTAAAAACATATTTATTATAATCTACACCTCTGGTCCTTTTGGGCCAGACTGCCATGTTTGATATTGCAGTGAACTCCCCTCACCCCTAGCTTTGTTACCAACAAGGGGTTCCTGCCACAGTCCACCACAAACTTCCATGGTCTTCAGAAGGACTGCCTGCCTCACTATGGTATTTATCATGGTCTGCAAGAGAATCTCTTCTTTCCCTGCTCCACTGTGGGGTCCTCCCCACAGAATACAGTCCTTCTTGGACTTTTGCATAGGCTGCAGTTATTAACTACTCTAGTGTGAGTCCCTTCTGTTCAGTAAAGTCCCTCAGGAACAGACTGCTCCAGCATGGGATCCCCATGGCACCATAAGTCCTACCAGTAAATCTGTTCCAGCAAGGCTTCTTTCTCCACAGGTCTACAGGTCCTCCCAGCAGTTTGCTCCATTGCAGGCTTCCCAATTCACAGCCCTCCTCAGCTGCATCCACCTGCTCCACAAGCTATAGGTGGATATGTGCTCCACTGTAGATTAATTTAAGGGACACTGACTCAAATTCACACTGGACTTGCAGCCTGTTCAGCACAGCAGCCCAGGAACAGCAACCCAGGAACAGCAGCACAGGGACAGCAGAGATGCCCTGGCCACCTGCCAGCCCAGACACATTGTCTGTGGATGTTTACCAGAACGTTCCCAGGCATAGCAGAGGGAGGTGATCAGCAGCACAGCACTGCAGTGAATGGAGAAAGCAAAAAGCAGCTCCTAACAAGCACGAGAGTCCAATGCACAGCCAGGCAAGTGAGCCCCATGGCAAGAACAGAAGCTTGCTGATTTACTTCTAAACAGCAAGAAACAGGAATAAATTGAACCTAGCACACCCCAAACAAACTTGTCATTATCTTGGATACTGTAGTGCCATACTGGGTGCCAAAAAGTATTGTTGTAGTTTAATGCCAGCCAACAACGAAATATCATGCAATATCTTGCTTCTTCCCCCCCACTGTGGGATCCGAGAGAGGACTGGAAAAGTAAAAATGAAAAAAAGTCTCATAGATTAAGTTATTTTAATAATTAAAGTAAAAGCCATGCATTCTAGCAAAGTGATACAAGGAAGTCATTCACTATTTCCCATTATGAGGAGGTGTTCATCTGTCTCTGTGAGAACAGGGTTTATCATGTGTAATGGTGACTTGGGCAGACTCCAAAGGTCCACACCTTCCTCATTTCTCCCCCCATTTTATAAGCTGACTATGACATCATATGAAATGGGATACCCCTTTCAGTCGTTTGGGATCAGCTCTCCTGGCTGTGTGCCCTCTCAAATCCCTATGCACTCTCAGTCTCCTGACTAGTGGCATGGGGAGCAGAAAAGATGTTAACAGTCTGAAAATACTGTTTAGCAGTAGCAAAAGGATCTCTGTATTATCATCATAATTTTAGCACAAATGCAAAATACAGTCCCATACCAGCCATCATGAAGAAAATGAACTCTACCCCTGGCCAAAACCAGCACACCACTGCTGAAGAAAGGTGGCTGAAATCAGTAGAATGCTCAGCTAATTCAACTCATGCCATAATAAAGCAGCCTGGAAATCTCATCTTCTTTTACTGTCACTGGGGGGTTACATCCCAGTGGTCAGCTGCAATCATCCAGTTCTCAGTGAGTTCTGCACATTGATGGAGGAGAGGCTGTACTTCTCTTTTATTATTTCTTTAGTGCACTTATAAAAGGTCCATGTGTTGAGGTCATTCTTTATGTGAGCTCATAGTCATTAGTCAGTCTCTGAGCCTGTGCTAGCTTTGTGAGTTTATGGTTCTGCTGGTAATTAGGCTTAAAAAAAATCTAAACTGTTAATTGAATAATAAACCCCCTTTCTTCCTTCACAGGCCTTTGAGAATACTCAGCCTGCCTGTATTACTGTAAAAGCCTTGTGATATTTGCCTTCAGAGAAAAATACAATTGCTGCCATTTTTCTTTTGCAAGCAAACTAAAAAGAAAATGGCAGTCCTAATGCAGCAACAGGACCTGATATTGCTCCTGCTTCAAAGCAATACTAAACAAGTTCAGATTGGCATGGGCACTTTCTATCCCTTTGATCCAGCTCAGAGCACCCAGTTCTCATACCACAGATACAGCTACGGAAGCAACAATGAAATATTCACTCATGCCTTTACGGTACTACCATTTGGAGCCAAGTTCCTCAAAAAATTCACCTTATGGATAAAATCCAGCTTTTCTATCCCATGTGGGTATTGTATTGACTATGACCCATAAGCAAAAAACAATTTTTTTCTCACTGATATTAGTCTAATAAAAAAATGATTACTACCGAGCTGTTAAAAAAATTCCATAGAATGTGCATGCATGTTTTTCCTTGTGTCAACGGATACTATCTATTACCTTCAAAACTCAGATTCATGTTCAGAATTATCTTCATAAACAAATTCTACAAATTCACATTGCTGTGAAATGTAATGTTAATTCCTGCAACATATATCAGACACAGACCAGGGATATATTTTTGTTCCTTTTGCTAAGTTTTTAGGTAAGTAATTCAAAACAAGAAATGTACTATAAACAAAAGGGAAAAATAAAATTGTGTCAGCTAAAACTGGATCATTATATAAAAGTGATACCCAAGTTACATGGTTACTGGGAATGCTTTTGTAGTCCTTTAATGAAAAAAATGTGGAAAATATTTTCAAAACCAAAGAACATTGATATTTAACTAAGCTTTTCTACCCACTAAGGAATCACAGATTAGTTGTGCTAATAAAGTCCATCCAATACGGACAGCCAACTGAAAACTTCTCTAAAAATTTTCATAAATAAAACCTACAATCTATTAAGAGTCATATAAAACTCTGGACAATTTCTCTTGCCAGAAATTCAAAGAGAGAAGCAAATGAGACACACATTTTTCTAATGGGTATTTCCTGAGAAGCCATTATCAGTACAAACCAGCTGAGAAAGTCTTTTAACTTCTCTCTGAAATTACCAGTTGAATAAGATCAGGATTGTTGGCTTCTTTTGAAAAATATAGGAATATGGGAAGCCCTGAAGTAAATAAGCTTCCTCAGGCAATCATGTGAATTACTCAATAGTTACATTCGTTTCAGTGGCAAATATTCTCAAGTCAGGTTTTTCATTATGGAGGTGATAACACTGATCCTGTGAAGTTATTTGAGTGATGGAGGCAGTGACATCAAGGTAGGACCTATCCAGAATCTCCTCCTGATGCTGAAAATGCTGAAAACATAAACTGTTCATTTTGTGAACTGCATTTAAGGGAAGGTAACAATTAAAATGGCAGTATTTTGCAGCTCATGCTGCATAACTATAAACATATGTGTAACTATTAAAGGAATTATCACCTTAGGTCACTTATTTCCTTGTTATAAGTAATCATCCTAAATTATTACAAATGGCTTCATGATAGAAAGCTGTTAAGTATACTTCTCCCATTGTATTTTGCTTGAAATAATTTTATATTCATTTTCAAGTTGATGTATAGCTTGAGTCTAATGATTTTTTTCCCTTCATTTCATCAAAGAGAAAATGTTTGGGGTTTTTTTTTGTCAACACTAGGCCTGTTTGTGTAGTAAAAGCATAATAATTAGAAGATTCAAAATAAATTTTATATAGATTATTGACAGATAAAGATTTCACTATTTTTTTTGCTGTTTCTCAAGTGAATTCAAACTCATAAGGTCTTACACTGTGACTGCATTTCACATGGTATGAAATAAGGCACATTTGAATAGAATTAGACTCATCAGGTATCAAACTATGTTCCTCAACAATTAGTAAGTGTTCATTGCTTATGCATTTTTTCTTTCAAAAGGAAGAAATGGAATATAAAATACTTTCCTATCACAATATCATGCCAAAAATGGCTAGTTAAATAAGTGTCTTCTAATGTCAGCAGAGAGTTGGAGCCTACACAGTTCTTCAAAGACAAAGCTGAACAATATCATTTCAACACTTGAGCTGTATGCTGCGTTGTTGTATAGACATAATAAACCTTTTATCATCACTGTTGGATATTATATTATACTATATGCATACAATTGATAATAATTACAACATCTAGGCATTTCTATTTGTTGAAAACACCCTTTTCTGTATGCATGCAGAGGTGACACATCTTAAGTAAAAATTTAAGTTATAAGGAAAATCTTGGGAAGACAGTGATAATAATCTTCCCATGGACAAAAAAAAACCCCAATAGCTGACAAAGCAATTATTTTGGATCATAAAAGAGACCTATTTTTTCAATAACAATCATAAACACTGTAGGGAAGCGGCTTTTCCTCTTATCAGACTGCTGTGATATATATAAATGGCTTTGGGAACAGGCAATTACCTCACATATGTATAAAGTTATATTTTAACTGTCGACTTAAATATTACCCATGCTAATAACTGTGATGGCAAGTAAGTATCAAACTACTCTAGCTCACATTTTATTCAGTTTAACTCCATTTCAAAATGTTTTCAAGATTAGTATTAATAAAAATACTATTTCTATTTTGTTTTCCTCATTTTCAAAGAGCAATATAATCATTTAGGGTGGAAGGGACCTTAAAAATTATCTGTTTCCAAGTCCCTTGCCATGGGTAGGAATAGCTTCCACTACACCAGGTTACTCAGAGCTCCATCTAACCTGGCCTTGAACACTTCCAGGTATGGGGAAGCCATAGCTTCTCTTGGAAACCTGTTCCAAAACCTCACCAACCTCACAGTAAAGAATTTAAAATAACCTTATTCTAACCTTATTCTACTCTCCTTCATCTCAACTCATTCCATGATGTTCTATCACTATATGACCTTGTTAAAAGCCCCTCTGCAGGTCTCTTGTAGCCTTTTTAGGAAAAGAAAGCTGCCCTAAGGTAACAATGGAGCCTTCTCCTCTCCAGGCTGAAGAGCTCCAACTTTCTCAGCCTGTCTGCATAGGAGAGGGTCTCCAAACCCCGTTTATCATATATAAGTTTATGTTATTTTTAAATTCTTCTGGAAAACAAGTATTATGGCCCATAGCAGTAGACTAAATTTAAAAAGATGGATGATTTTTTCACATAAAATAATGAATTTTATTTATTGCGTTTAAATTTATCTGTTCCCACCTGTAGTTAGAAAATAACATTATGTAAAATAAACTTGTGAAGCCAGGCTTTGAGAGGGATTTGATGGGAGTTTTATAAATATTAAATTAATTTTAATAATGTCTTTTTTGTATAATTTTAGCTCATCTGTTGTCAAGCAGTAACAAATGTTAAAATCTTTACAGAAGTGTTCATATTGGTATTTGACTTAAAAAAAAAAAATCAATATACAGTAGCCCCAGAAAATGCATGGTAGAAAAAAATAGTAGAAGTAATAATATTTTTAGGAATCTTGAAAATGTTGCTTAGTTTGTGGGGGAAATATGTTTTAAGAGTAGAGAGTTAAATAAAAGTAAAAATAACTACATTTTACCTTAACTTTTGGATTTTAAGGCCATAGGCATTAAACTGCAAATAGGCATAGTATTTAACCAAGGATAATATGTGTTGTTTCATTACTTCCACATCAAAATTATTTCAGAAACTTTGGATTTTTCATACTGTTTGTTCCAGATCCCATTACAAGGCAAAGAAGATGATCTTTAAAATTATCTGTAAAATATGATCTGTAAAAAGGCCTCCAGTATTGAGTGATAATAAGAAAAGATTAATATCACATTTATGTTGACAAGCTTCTCATCTGAAGTTTTTCTGCCACATAATATTGTAGAATTAGTGTTTAATTGTTAGGGTTTTTTTTTTGTACTATATTACAACTTATTATAACTACAGTCAAAACACACTAAACCGGTGGGGATAC